>OX375867.1:106626571-106725013 GCA_947359475.1 Heligmosomoides polygyrus bakeri | reverse complement strand
GTCGAGCCCTGCTGTTGAGCGAGGCCTTGGCTCGTTTCCACATATCTTCACGTAGGTTGGTTGGTACATCGAAGAATTTGAAGAGACACTGAAATAAAACTTTTTTAGCAATTGAGATTTTGCAACAATCCACTTACTTTTCTTAAGAAGTCCATTTTATCTACGGAGTCATGGCGCTGGTCGACGGCTATATCCATAATGTGGGGTTCGTCCTTGAACACCTCTTCTTCTAAGCATCTTATAAACTTTTTTGGGTCGCTATTCGCTTTTCGCAACGCGGCGACTAGTTCCGCAGTGGCGAAAGTGTACTCTATCCCATCTAAAAGATGTAGCTTCTGTCAGTCATCCTTTGAAGCGTTTCCATGCTTGTCTACCTGCTTCCACTGGTGCTGGCAACCTTCGCACTGTCTGTCGGAGCATCCCTTCCATTCGGTTACGTTGATCCTCTCCGAGCACAATTTTTCGCTCCAATCGCATAAGGAGATCCGCCACACAAGCCAGCCTTTCTTCCACGGCAGTGAGCCTCCTAACGATCTCCCTTTCTGCTGGACTTGAGGACGGATCCCTCTGTACCGTGTCGGGCACCTCGTCTACGGTGGCAATATCGAACACGTCTTCGATAAGCTCTCCTCCTGCCGTCACATGCGTCATCTTCATCTCACAGATTTCCATTGGACCTGTGAAGAGCACCTAAAACTGGGACTGAATTGTTGGAATCTGGAGTCTGGAAATCAGTGACTTACCTTTGCTGTATACGTTCTTCTTCCCCATTTCACCTTTGTAGTCGAGCCAACAGGATGCTCTCCGATGATAGATGACGCCGGGACGACGTCCGCCGTGGCCGTGTGTGGGAAATATACGATAGCAAACGACATCTTCGTTTATGAAACATCAGCTGTCCAGCCATTTTATATCTTGCAGCTGAACTTCGCTTAATACTGCAGGGTATACTTCATCCCGCGTAATGTCAGCACTCGGCCGTGACCCCCATGTGTGCCATTAGCATCGTTCCTCCCCTTCCCGTGGCATGCCCATTAGTCGACTCAATGATGTGCCTCTTTGATGTTCTCACTTTGCTGATGATGACGAATTTTTCCTTCGGCAAAACGTCACGCCTTCTAGATTATGTCGCAGGCGAATCCAATCTTCAATCACATCGATTTGATTATTAGTATGAGACATCAGGGCATGAGCGCTCGATCAGTTGGAGTGGAGATTCATGAGGCAAGTTTTCGTGTAGTGCTTGGCATGAGAAAATTTCATATATGATAATCACTGAGAATTTTAAGATGGATCCCAATTTGGGGATAAGAAGAGTACAACGTTTCATAAGAAACTTTGAGAAGCCAGAAGAACTGGAACGTCCTTACATATCTCGCTCTCTATATGGTTCATTTTGCAAATTATGGTCTCCCAATTGCATTTATTTATTCTCCTTTAAATACTCTTATAGTTCATCAAGCAGAAATAGAAAGAGAGGTGCACCGTTGTTACAATGCGAACAGTTCTACAACAGCTGTAGATGTGCAGAGAAATCTGAAAACCCGCGGAGTGATTGTCAGTGCAGCCCAGATAAGAAGAACAAGATTGCGCCTTGGTTATAAAAGGACAACGACGAAATACTGTCACACTATCCGTGACGAAAACAAAGAAGTGCGGGTGGAATTTTCCATACTGCACCTTGCTCTTCACTCTAAATTCACGAACTGCATTTTTACAGACGAAAGTATTGCGCAAAGTAAGTTTAAGCCGTTCGATGGTTCTTCATTAACTTATTCAGTGATTTAGTTGACTGCTCGACGAAGTTCTGCTATGTGCAAGAAGGGGACCATTATGCTCGTATGCGCTCACGAAAAAAGCATCCCGCCAAGGTTCACGTCTGGGGGGGGGGGGGGGGGTATTTCGTGTAGAGGGCCAACAGGCATACTGATTTTACCCGGCACAGTTCGAATCAATAGCGAGTTGTACTGCAACATGCTTGATAAAGCTTTTACTCCTTTTAATAACGCAAAATACGATGGTGAGTTGAATTTTTGCTTGCATGTCTTAAATAAGTTTCATGTTTTCAATTTCCGGTTTCGCCAGACTGGTGCAAGACAATGCACCTGCGCACAAAAGCGCATTCACCACCAATCACCTCAAGGAGAGAGGGATAGAAGTGCTTCAGTGGCCAGCTGAAAGCCCTGACTTAAATCCCATAGAGCTAGTGTGGGGCAACATGAAGAGCTACATCAGGTGATTTCTGAATCATCACTCATATGCAGAAAATAAAACAAGTTTTAGAAAAAGAGGAGTACGGACTTTGGATGAGCTCAAAGTAGCAATCATCCAGTACTGGAAGACACTAACACCAGAAATATGTACAAAGTACATAGAAGGAATGAGGAGGAAGATGGAGCAGATTGTTGAGCAGGGAGGCCGTAATATTGTTGAAGGGAGGAAGCACTCTTAATCTGTAATAACGTTTACTTCAGTTGCTTAGAGCTTAGGGTTGACGGCTACATGTCTTGTCTAATTTTTGTGCCACTTGTGTAGTGTAGGATGTGTTTTTTGATTTTGTGCAGTGCTGTTCCTTTGTACAGCAACCTCGCTGTTGTAGGAATATATGAATATTCGATTCTGCTGAGTTGAAGGCGTAAAAAGTTCGGACGCTGCGACAATACAAGTGCCCTGTGCAGGCTGATCGCCTGGATCAGTTGTACCAGGGGATAAACGCGGGTCGATGATAGGCTATGTGGCCGTAAACGGTGAGGTCACCATGTTCTGTATGCTGGACAGACGTCCGCCGCGCATTGAGGCTCTGCTTCCGAACTCCTTCGGCATAGAGCGGGATGAAGCTGTGTATTCGTGGAGTTCCGAATTTCATCAAGACGGATGCGTTTGTGATTCACTTTCCTTGCGTTTTAAATGCAAACAAACTGCTTAAACTGATCATCCGAAACGTACATCGCAAAACGTCGTATCTCAGCGCAAATTATCAACTTTTCAGTGAAATAGTGATTCTTGTTAAATGAGGATCCGGCGACTGAAATTTTATGTTCTCCTGATTGCGTTTACGAGTGTGATCGTTGGAATATGAACAAACTGCTCAAGCTTGTCCTCCGAAGCGCAGCTCACCTCATCAAGTTGCTGTGCGCGCTCACTCTGTGAACGAATTCGCATCTAGCTGCCGCTTACGAATTCAACCGCCAGAGTGAGCGCGCACATGCCCGAAATCAACGTGCATCGCAAAACGTCGTATCTCAGCGCAAATTACCAACTTTTCAGTGAAATACTGATTTTTGTTAACTGTGAGTTCGGCGACTGAAATTTGTTGTTCATCTGATTGCGTTTACAAGTGTGATCGTTGGAATATGAACAAACTGCTCAAGCTTGTCCTCCGAAGCGCAGCTCACCTCATCAAGTTGCTGTGCGCGCTCACTCTGTGAACGAATTCGCATCTAGCTGCCGCTTACGAATTCAGCCGTCAGAGTGAGCGCGCACATTGTTGGGATTAGAGTTTACTTGGTCGTGGACTTGGAGAAGAACACAGGAGCAAGCGCTGGTTTCAGCTGAAACTTGAGTTAGTCCGCCAACTGAATCGAAAATAGAGATTATTTCTAATATTCCAAGGAGTGGGTGACGAGGAAATAATTGTGTGAGGCAATGTAAAGCTAGTAGTATCTTCCAACGTACTGTTTGATTCAGAACTGTTTGATTGCTGAGCAACAATGGCGCGGTACCGCTGGCTCTAAGACCGGGGTGCGAGCGCGGCAGGTCTGCGACCCAACTGAGGAGCGCTGCGCTCAGGTCGACTTGCAATTCCCGGCCGGCACTGCGGTAACGGAGGGGTGAAATCTTGAACATTTCGAAAAAGCACTATACTACATTAGTGGAAAGCCCTTTATCTGAATAACAACTCTACCGCGTTAATTTTTTCGCTTAAAGCATGCGTAACGAGTAAGGGGGGAAAACACGAAGAAAAATTGATTTTGAGCGAAATTAGACCTTCGAAAACACCTGGTTCCGATTAGGTAGATATCATCCACTGCCACCACGTCAAAGCATGTGAATCCTGCTGCAGACTGGAAAACGTTCGCCACTTCGTGTTGTTTTACAAAACAGTTACAGATGGTTCAAAACTGAAAAAATCCAATGCAGCAGGCGAAATTGGTCAGTTTGTGACCAGGAATTAGAATAATCTTCAGGTTTTAAAGATCAGTTTTTCCATCACACATAACGGCGGCTGCTCTACTTTGGATATCATAAGATTAAGTTTATAAGAGGGTTTCGATAACTGTAAAATAAGAGGGTAAATTCGAAGAAATCGCTTTTGCCGTCTAGTCGTAGAAAGGGCTGGTTCTAGCCAAATTTGGCAGTGTTTACATTCAAATAGGTCGTAGCAAGGCGCTAATGTCAAATCTACCAAAATAGTTGAGAAAACTGAGATCTCTCAAAACGTCTCGATGGAACGTTTGGATAATTAGCGAAACGTATCCTGTGGGTGTAATTATATCGGACGAGCTAGGAAACCTGCCGCAGTGGGCAATATATAGGTGAACTAAGCCATTTCTCAAAAGCACTAGTTATTTCAGACATTTTTGGAAAGGCCATTCAATGAGGAATCTGAATATGTCGTTTATTTTGAACACCGATCAACTTGTACTGAGGAAATGAAGGGGGAACGCTTTCAAAATCTTCAGGAAGAAAATCACTGTAACTAGGTCAAATTTGGAGTACACTGAAAATTATTTAGATTTTTGAACTCTGCTCGACGGTCCGAATCTAAAGATGTGCTCGGTTTCTCAATATCTTCACTCTCACCGATTCCGACGCCGCGACGCTCGCGAGCGTCGGCGACGCTCTAGAGCGTCGCCGACGCCAAATGCGACACTAGTTATGAGCGGTATTGTAAGGCTACAACGCCGAATCTTAAGCCGGAATATAGACTTCTACTAATCTTGGCTATCCTAAAGAAACTACTCATCTATTACAACGTCAAAGATGTCGAGACTTATCGAGAGCCGGGAGTGTGCCTGTTCACTGTCATATGTAGGTGCTCAGCAACATATCTTAGAACGTAGAGACCTATATTCCATTGTAAGAAATCGAGTACGCAAGAGAATAATGTGCAGCCTCCTTTCAGAGTGCGCTACTTCAAGTAGGAATGCTTCTTATACTGGTTACGATTTCTCTTGTTGCAGCAGAGAAAACGTCGGAAGGTAAGCGCATACCATGAATGTTAACTCTCACATACAATGCCGCTCAAATTGCTTGAAAGAAAGACGTTTTGCGATGGATTAACCCATCACAAAGCGTCGCTTTGTCATAACTTGCTTTAAAGTTACTCTTGTAGATTCCAGCTAACACCATTCGATTACCCTCTTCACTGCGCATTCGGTGCTTCCAAGCTGAGCTCAGCTCATCAACCTGTGGGGCACTTTCGTCTGGAGTCGCCCTAAAGCCTGATTTATACTTACGCCGCCAACCTCATGATGGTCGCCACAGATATCGATTTTTCGCGCCGCCTGGTCGATAATTATCCCGACTAGGGTGCCGCACCGCTAATTGATTTATGACCTCTCCAAAATTGCCACCGGCTTCTACCTCGGCCACTCCACCAGCTAATTTCAGCGAAATCCGGAAATCCTCATTTCTTTGAAAAGAGCTGATTTGATCTTGCCGCAACTAGCACAGTAACACTAAACATGACCTAATTTGGTTGAGTTTGATTTCACGGCGTATTTTATCTTTCTGCTCGCAATGTTCACTTTCAGGTCGTGACGTTCAAGCATATAGTATACGCTGATAGTTTTTATTTAGGTCTAGAAACTGGTTTTATGGTAAGAGGTTTGAATATAACACCTGCAAAAACGACCTAAAAGTGCTTCTAGAATTTTAGAATGAGTTGGTACAACTAAGTTATTTTAAAAATTTAAATACCAAGGCCGAACATGGGACAGATCTCAATAGATCGATCGGTGTTGCTTATATTGTTACAAATGGGCGTTGCACTGCCACTGGTATCGCACCGAGGTGCGAACCGAGCAAAGGGCAGTCCAAGTCCCACTATCAGAACCGACTGTGTACAGAAAGAGCAAAATATCGACCACCTTCCATCTGAGCCATGCCACAGTACCCGACGCGTCTTTTGAATAGATGCCGTGAAAACCGCGATTTTGCGGTTTTGCGTCTTTTTGATATAACTCCCTAAAACCTAAAATTCATTCTTTTATAAAAATGAAGACATACTTGAGCTTAGGAGCTTGAGATCTATCTTTTGTGTACATTGTTCACATGGGGTCATGAAAATGTTCGAAATTGAAAACTTGCGCTTCATTGCGAAGGGCGGTCGCGGACGAATTGTCGTTCGCAAGCCGTCGAAAACCGTTGCATGCTCATAATTCCTCTAATTTGAAATTTTTTGAGAATCGAACGGTAAGTACCGTTCGATTCGTTTACATGTATACATCTTCGCCAGGACACCACGATTTCGCAGTAAGTGGTCAAAAACGACTGGAGCAGACTTTTTGCGATTGAAGAAGCTTATAATCTAGGACTTGCATGTTTTCAACGTATCTCAAGTATAGCGCAAAGTGTTCTGTCATGCCAGGAATCCTCTGTGAGTGCGCCGTGCCTATAGGATCGAACCTATCAATCGAGTGGGCGGCGCGACAGCTTGTAGAGTGAGCGTTTGGGTTGTTTTGCGGAAATTCCCACCCGCCCTATTCAGGAATTGCTGTACTCTGTTCCGGCAAGACTTTGGAGTGCGCTATGCACACTGTGTATAGGATCGAACCTATCAATCGAATGGAGGCGACCGTTCGCAAATTGCACCGCGGGTGTGTTCTCAGCGCAATAACTCTGTCTAGTTTGAATCTTTCCGGCTGCGACTTGTGTGTTTTGTAAGCAGTAAAAAACTCAATGAATGCGTTGAAATAGAGTAACGTAGCTTATGAATGAACAATGTTACAGCGGTGCGAAAATGCAGTTTAGCCTTGTGTTGCACGATTTTTTTCCGAGTTCAGTCGACTACCGCTGGAAGGCAAGGAAAGCTAACGGCATGCAAATGCGTGGGCGAGCACGACACTGAAAGCACTTTACCACGACGTGCTAGCTGCTCTCCAGGTGCCTAAACTGCTTCACCCCAATCTGCCATTTTAGAGCGGCGGAGGACAACCGCGAAGTACCTTCCGCCCTTATTCGCCCACATTTGAGTTCTTGATGCTCACAATGGTACTATTCTGTTTAGTTTGAGAAGCTCTATCAAATGGTGTCAATCTCGGCCAATTCTGGGAATATCAATTTTTTGACAATTTCCCACCAAAGGCGAGTCGTCTCAAAGCCGCTGCAGAAGGACAATGACGTCATCGAAAATCGATGTTTTTGAACCGGGCCAACTCCGATACCTTCCGATAGAGCTTTTGGTGGTGAATTGAACGGTGTTACTGCGAGGTGAGCAGCAAGAACTGTAATCTGATCGAGTAAGGGTTGTTGTGCTAAATTGGACGCACGGAGGTGTTCTGAGGGCAAGAACTCAGTCACGTTTGCATCTTTCTCGCTGCGAATTAGGGATTTCGTAAACAGTAAAATGTCCAACAGGTGCGCGAAACACAGCAACGTAGCTCATGATTAGACAAAGTTGCAGCGGCGCGAAAATGCAGGTAAATCGTGTGTAACACGATTTTTCCCGACTTCAGTAGACCACTGTGGGAACACGCCGTCGGCTAACGGCGTACGAATGCGTAGCCAGATGTTAAGGTACTTTACTATAAAATGCAGATAACTCTCCAGCTGCCTAACCTACAATAGTCCCAGCTGTCGTTTTAGAGCTGCGGAGGGCAACGGTGAAGTTTCTACCGCCCTTATTCGCTTAAATTTGAGTTTTCAACACTTTCAATAACACCATTAGCTTCAACACGAAAAGCTTTATCGAACGATGCGAATCTCAACCAGTTTCAGAGAAATCGATTTTTTGACAATTTCCCTCGGCGCTCTTCGCCGAGTCTGCCCGGACGATGACGTCATCGAAAATCGATAATATCGAAATTGGTCAAATGTCCTGACCCAAAACCATCTAAAGATTATTTGGGGCGCTGATTACGAATCCGAGGTCCGTTGTTGGAAATTCCGCCGATTTCGATAGGTTTTGGATTTTCTTCTGGATATGTAATTGGAAGGGGTCGTAAATCAACTAGGGGCCTCCAAACAAAAATGCTCCATAACTAGGTCACAGGTTTTTGAACTGAGCACCGCTTAAAAGAACCGAATACGCACGCTTTGTGGCGGGTTAATCTGTCGCAAAGCGTCATTCAAAGATTTTGAGCGGTATTGCAGTTGCTCAATTCCCTGCACCATATTTGTCTGAGGTAGGTAAATGAATATGTACCAATTTGGAATCTGGATACCCATTAAACTTTGCAGACGTCTAGTTGAGAATCTAATTTTTCAAACGATATTTGACTGTTTTCTCTTATCAAGCGTGTCTTATCCTGATGCGCTATTACACCTAATCGCAGCATTGAGCCTTCAATCGTGGTGCAAAATGACTGAATTATTTTACTGTGTAATATCTTGGATAGATTAACATCCTTACATCAATTTCTTTACTATTCTTAGTATTTTACATCATTTAACAGAAATAGTCTCCATAAAGCCGGTGAAGCCACTCAACTTAACATTAGCTTCTTTTCGTGTACCACTTGGTTGCAAGGAATGTTATAAGGTACGTAGAAGCGGTGCAGTTTAAATACTGATGCACAGATGAATTCCGTGGCATGATTTAAACGAACAACATTTTCTCAAGAAGCGCATCTAAACCCTTATAATCTCCCGTAGGTTAGCGCTAGTTTTTTCCACCTTGAGGGGGCCTGTTCCAGGCAATCCTCTACGCGGACAAAATCGTCCTAGTAGCCGATAACCAGGAGGAGCTGGAGGAGAAGGTGCGGCTGTGGCAGAGAGCCCTCGCAGAGAACGGCCTAAGGCGGAACGTGAAGAAGACGAAATTCATCAGCTGTGATCAGCGCGCTGGATCGATCCTAGACTACAAACTGGAAGCGATCGAGAACGTGGAAGAGTTCCGCTACCTCGGAACTGACCTATCCGAGGAAGGAACTGTAGACCAGGCAGTCAGGGAACGGATAAACGCAGTATGGCTCAAGTAGAGGGAGGAGCGGCAACTGCACGCTGCGGAAATGAGGATGCTGAGGTGTGCATGTGGATGAACCCATCGGGACAGGGTGCGGAACGAGGATGTTCCGGCAGTGATGAAAACGGCTCCGATCCAGCTGAAGATGAGGGAGCAGCGCCTGAGGAGGTACGGACACGTCCTCAGAAGGCCAGAGAATCATCTAATAAGATTAGCCCTAGATTTCGAGGCACCAGGAAAGCGTCCGAGAGCCCCAAAGAAAAGGTGGAAGGACGTCATCAAGAGATCTCACAGAAGTCGGCGAATGACGCCCTTTATGGGATGAGGTGGCGACAGATCACAACAGTGGACCCTCCGACTGCGCTGAACTAAACGCTTAGAAGAATAAGAAGAAGAAGGTTAGCGCTGGTTTAGCTAATATTTTGAACCCGTTACAAATGGCTGGATTCCGATTTTGCAAGACCGGCTCTAAAAAGTGTCCAGAGGCTTGGAAATGCGAAGCCGCTAGAGAGGATGACTTCACCTCGTCTAAGTGCTTCTTCTTTAGCGAAAACTACAAATCTTATTGTTGTTGTTAACAATCTTACTGTTTTCCAAAAAGCATGCTTTGCCACCTTCGTTAAACCAATATAAGTGGCTCATTGACAGTTATCTCAAGACTCGATAGATTGCCCTTTCTTCTATGTTTGCGTTTATTATTACTGTGTTTTGCCGTTAATTGTTTCTTTTGTTGCGTGTTGTGATGCACGTATAAATAGACAAATAAAAATAAATCGGAGATGGACTCCTTTCACAGGATTTTGGTGAAGGATGGACCTCTACCGTTCGAGCGTGTCCAATGTCGTCTATGGTTAAGACAACGCGGTACCGCATAGCAGCACATGTTAGTTTCATAAGGCGACAACAGGAACAGCGAAGAGTTATAAGCCTGCATATTTAGTAATCTACTTTAGAAGCTATCCTAATTTTAGTCACCAGTCATTTGTTGTTTAAAGAAATTGGCTTTAATCATTTATTAAGACTCTGAGTTAAATTATTATACTTCCATGCTGATATCAGCGATCGGCTCATCCCGACATACGGATCACATTCTTCCATGAATTTCTTGGCCGGATCAAAGTGTCAGTTTAGGTTGCGATGAGGTCTACAAACCGCAGACCTCATTCACATATACGAATGAAGCTGACAGCTCTGGAAAATATCCTGTCGGTACGCAGGTGACAGTTAGCTGTGGGAGAAAAGTAGTTCTGCGCGGGTATGGTTACCTCACCTTCGTGTTTCAAGGTTTCTGTAGTAAAGTATAACTTATATTTTGAGGAATCCGCAAGGCACGTGTACGGAAAACGGATGGGAGCCATTACCTGGTATCTGTCTGAGTAAGTCACTTCAACTACTTGGAATTCCCTCACATGCACTCTATTACACAAGCAGGAAAGTTTCAACTTTTAAATCAGATGGCAGCCAATTGGCAATACGTTCTATTCTCGCATCTATCTGAGAGCCTTTAAACATAAAGCTGCTTGAACATAAAGGCAGATAAGAGTCGAATAATTCATGGAAAGCTGGAGGAACCTGCAGGTCGCTTTTCCGAAGAGCTAACTCTCTATTCGAAGCTTACGCCTCAACTAGGTTACCACAGCCTATTGCACTTTTTGTTGAGAGTTTACCCTCTGGAAATAACCAAGGTGTTATTAAACTTGTCTACCTAGTTCACCTCTCCGACTTTAGTATTACACTATCACCATTTTTATTAGCGCCTGCCCGCTTCGTGGCGTGTCCCGCTCATACGCTGTGCTAATGCCAATCCTCCCGATCAAATGCTTGATCTGGATGCACATCAGCTATCCTTAAGTCTAGGTGCAACGTATCTAGCCAACGTTTCTTCCGGCGTTCGCTAGGCTGCTTCCTAGGAACAACAAGGTTCAGGCCAATATTACGGACGGTATCGTCGTTAGTGCGAAGGGCGTGGCCGTACCATTGAAGACGAGCTTCGCGCAGCTTGTCGGATATCGGGGCGACACCGAACCTCTGTCGCACGGTGTCTCAGCGAACGCAGTCTTTAGTCTGCCATCTGACGTGACTGTTGATCCAAGATACTGGGAAGATGTAACTCGTGGCAGCTCAGTACCATTGATCTTAATAGATCCCTGCTCGTTCACATCCGTCGTCAAATATTCAGTCCTTTTAACGTTCAGCTTGAGTCCGAACAATGCCAGGCGATCGCACCATGCCTTTGCCTGTCGCTGGAGTTCGGTTTTATCTTCACATACAAACATGACGTTATCGGCATTGGGCCACGACCAAGGAGCTGTCTTTTGGAGATCTCGTGTAGTCTTTTGGAGACTTTTGGAGACTTTTGCATCCATGACGACCATTGTGGGGATAGCGCACATCCCTGGTGCACTCCGACAGGGAAACTCTGTCCAAGTTTTCGCTGGCGCTCGCACTCGACTCCTTGGAGAAGAGTACAGAATGAGCACCCACTCAATAAGCTCCTCAGGGATAACATTTTGCCGCAACGCGTACCATACAGCTTCTCGCGGAACGCGGTCGAAGGCCGTCTCCAAGCCCAGGAAGGCAAAATGCACCGGTTCCTGTTCCTCGCATTGTTTCTCTAGCAAAAGACGGTCTTCGCGAATAGCATCAACTGTACCGCTGCCAGAGACGAGACTAAACTGATTATTGGAAAGCTGGACAACATCCCGTATACGTCCATGGACAGTGTGCAAAAGGCGTGAGTGCAGCTTGGTCCAATTAGCGCTCATTGACTGGGGTGTTTCGAAAAGACAATGCCTGCGCACGTGAAATCAAAGGTATATAGAACAGTCATCCACGCAGTAGCGACGTACGTACTGAGTGCTGGGCCATGACGAAGGAAACTGAGAGCCGCCTCAGTGTGATGGAAAAAATGCTACGGTGGACAGCCGGAGTTATGCGTTTTTTGCGTCCGACTTTAGTATTACCAACTTATGAAAAACTAGATTCTAGTATTGGATATGTGGGCGAGTGGTAGAGCAGCCCGTGGAGGCGCCTGCTGCCGTCTTCACCACGGATAAGGTCCTTGGTTGAGATTTCTCGCTTAGGCCAATAAGCATTCCACCCCTCCCGGCAATTCGGCGACAATATGCCTCGGAAGGATTAAACACTGACTTGTTCATTGCCGAGCCCCGTAAGTGATTGTATACGCTGAATAAGCATTCAAAATCCCACCAGGTATTCCCTTGAAGCAAAATGTGTGGAGCGTGCGAAAAGAGATTGACTAGCAACGAACTTTGTTGTTACTTTAATGAGGCTGTTGATACTTGCGGAAAACAGTGAATATGAAAAAGCTATTCCACAGTTGAGGACGGTGGAGGTTGGAGTCAACGAATACATCTGACAAGGAGAGCCTCCAGAGTGACGGTGAGCTTTTGCGATGCAATTTTTATAGGATGTAGGATGGAGTTAAGTTGATGGTCTTGATAGAAACAATTCGAATCAGTTTCTTTAAGCCTCAAGTGGCTGGTATCGAGGTAGTAACCTGTCACAATGATGTTTTGTTGCGATCAAAACTTCTAGCGCAAGGCAGGACTCGAACCCGCACCTCCCTCTGACCGGGCGGGAATGCTCTACGCCTTTACACCACCCGGATACGGGTGAGTGCTGATCGTTCCCAAGAGGTTTGGATGTTGGGTTCGATCAAACGGCGCCGGTGGTGTAAAGGCGTAGAGCATTCGCGCCCGGTCAGAGGGAGGTGCGGCTTCGAGTCCCGCCTGGGGCTAGAAGCTTTGATCGCTACAAAACGTCGTGATGACAGCTTACAACCTCGATACCAGCCACTTGAGACTTAGAGAAACTGCTTCGAATTGTTTGCGAACAACACCTTTTAACTGCTTAGAAGTCGTATATTAGACCTATTCTAGAATGCTCACCACAATTTTCAGTTCAAAAAAAGGGACAAATTGCGAAGCTGGAATCTGTGCAAAACAGCTTCACAAGAAAGCTCTGGATACGAGAATTTGGGTATGATTACAACACCATCCCTTCACTGGCTTCACGAAACAAATTCATCAATCTACATTCCCTTGAACGTCGTAGGAAAAAATATGATTTAATTACGATATATCCTACTATATATAAAGGAGCAAGCGTGTGTGTGTGTGTGTGTGTGTATGTGTGTGTGTTGTGTGTGTGTGTGTGTGTGCGTGTGTGTGTGTGTGTGTGTGCGCGTATGTGTGTGTGCGCGCGCGTGTGTGTTTCCGTCCGTCACAACTGGAGTGCGGGCACTGCGTAGTGGCACAGCACAGTGGCCGAACCCATCGGCAACCGAGCATGGCGAGCCGTTAAAGGTGCCGAACACGTCGACAACCGTGCCTGGGCATATAGATGATCATCGACGGGAGGGGTTTTGGAGGCAATCGATATCGAGCGATATTATCAATTTTTTGAGGATGACGTTCAAGCGGCACGAAACTTTAGCCCTGGGGGTAATCGAGGTCGCGAACACGAATCTGAAGTCGACCAATCGATATCGATCGATATTATCGATTTTCTGTGGATGTCGTTCAAGCGGCACGAAACTTCAACCCTGGGGGTAATCGAGGTCGCTGAACACGAATCTGAAGTTCGGTTTTGAACTGTCGATCGCCATCAATCGATATTGGGCTAATAAGCGTTTTTGTGGATGTCGTCCATTTTTCGCTTTTTTCTAACTTGTCCTGATCGACGTAGTTAAGATGTTCTTCCTGAAGAAACCATGACAAAGGTGTCAGCTACAATTAATGATGAGAAGTTATTGCCACGGCGAAGCCGTTAAAAAGCCGTCGGTGCGGCCGAGAGGCCGCACGGACGGCTGGTAAGGTGATAAACGGCTTTTCTCGTACTTTCCTTCAGGAGTCCTATACCTTTGCATCATTGAACACAAGGGGTGGCTAGTGGAAGATCCAGTTTCCCAGAGCAAAAGGCAGTATACGGTCTCAATTTTTCAGTTGCCGTGCTGGCTCTGAATGTTTGAAGTTATCTAAAAAAACACATGATGCCCAATTCCTTAAGGCAATATAATAAACTTCTTGACCGATATCTTCAAGACGCAGCTTAGTAGTCTTCATATTTACGGTCGATTCTGTTGCTTTTTTCTGTTTACAATGACTTTAACTTGTGTCTATAACAACATTTGTCTGTTTTTCTTGTGCATGGTTATTTATGTAGTGATAAACAAATAAATAAATAAATATTCGTTGATTACCATTGCCAGCAATAAACACAGTTACTTCATGTAAATAAGAAACTTTTTTATGTTAACGATCCAGTAGGATGATACAGTGGAAATACGACCAAATGAGAGGCAACTGAAGTGAATACCCAAAAGGGTTAGGTTTAAATACTAGGAGCATCATTCGTGTACAAATTGACTCCTGTGATCACGCCCCCCCCCCACAATAATAACAATCCGATGTGTGCAATAGCGTTTGCGACACCGGGACCGAACCATCAGACCCGCTCGGTACTCGCGAGAGGGGACCGCAAAACCACTTCGCCAACCACATCAGCATGCGTGGCAGCAGGGCGTCATGAACTTCGCGCTCATGCGTCCACACGGCTTTTTTTCGACCACAGGAGAGCAACGCGAAAAAAGTAACTATGGTTTTGGACTTCCCACACGGGACCCTACATAATGTAAAAACTGCATCGCAAAAGCTCACTGTCACACTGGAGGCTCTCCTTGTGAGACCATTTTCTAACAAAGAAAATTTGGTGCACAGAATGCCGATAACAAACCAAAAAATCCTAATCATAGACGTAGCACCACAGACCCATAATAAAGCAATAAATTCGCTGCTCCCATAGCACGGCCTCTCTATGATCACTACGCGCGATTCTGCGGCTTGATGTCGGCAGCGATTTTCTTTTGTTCCTCTCTAGTCATCGGAATAAATCAGAAGTGTTTAAGGTGCATGCTATAACAGAGATCTGATAACAGAACTACAATACGAGGACGTGTTTAACGGTGACAAAGACGGATGGACAAAAAATGGTGCCTCTGTCAAGGCGATTTGTTCTCATACAAAAAATAAAGCTCCCAAAGGTAGGTTCGCCTAAACAAGTCATTTATTCAATGCCAAATCGACTATTTCACTTGCAGGACAAATTCGAACTCATATCCGAACATGCGCTAATGGAAATTGGCATCCGGCGTATAAGTGTTCACAAAAGCTTGGCCCCCAGATACAACGCATGTTGAATGGCTTCTGATAAAATAAATATTGTTTCTGGCCAGATCACTGAATTGAGCAGCGGCGGAGAAATAAGAAGACGCTCACAAGAGCACAAGTTTACAGGTCGAACAAACGAACGTTTGATGCTTCTCAAGCATCCGCTAGCTAATCACCACACGAGAATTATTCGCCACAGACAAGCGAATTGACCACCAGGGAAGGGGCAAAGAAGGCTTATTGGAAGATTCATAAATTCCTGCCATGTTCACCTTAAAGTGGACATTATTCAAAACAAATTGGACACTTTTCAGTCCAAATTGGACAATGTTCAAATTAAATTGTACTCCCTTCTAGGCATGCTTGACGCCTTTGAAATCAAAACTGAAACTCTTGAAAAGAAAATGAGCGTCCTACAGATTAAACTGAAAACTCCAACAGGGTTAGAATAAAAATGATTCAAATCAGTTTCTTTAAGCCTCAATTGGCTGGTACCGAGGATGTAAGCTGTTACGACGATGTTTTGTTGCGATCAAAACTTCTAGCGCCAGGCGGGACTCGAACCCGCACCTCCTTCTAACCGGGCGGGAATGCTCTACGCCATTACACCACCGGCGCCGTTTGATCGAACGAGGCGAGTGAATTTAAAAAACCACAAAGAAAGTCATATTAAATCTTCTTCAACAAAAAATATTCTAACCCTGGAATCTCGTGGAAACACTACTTCACGATACTCCAAATTAAGGTCCCCCTCCAAAGGTTAGCCACATATTGGAGAAGGACGGAACAGGTTCGAAGCAAAACACAGAAGATGTATTTGCTGCTGCAAGAAGGTCTGCAAAGAAAAAAGGCGCACGTTTGCCGGGGATCGTGCAAATAAGGTAACCTATAATGTAGCAGGTGTTCGACATATTTTAGTCTAGATTGGTTTCAAAATTTTTATGAGAAATGTGACTCGTTATTGGGGTTTTGGCATGCTTCTGGAAAGGACGGCAGTGGCAACTTCTCAGATGGGCTTCAGTAAGTAGCATACAAACATACAAATACGATAAGCACGGAACCAGACTCCAGCCACGAGATATATGGACACGGCATGGGGTGTCTCATTACTTTTGGCCCCCCTAATAGCTGCTGTTTACATGCTGGCACAGCTATCAACAGTAGAAGCAATCAGAACAAAAAAATACGCCAATATTTTTTTAATGCTCAACTTTCAAAAAAAAGCATTTATACTATCAAACATATGTGTGTTGCAGTTTTCAACGCTAGTACCTGGCGCAATCTCCTCAAACGAAAAATTGTCTGTTTGAGAGCATTTGAGAATACACTTTTTTGTAAAGGAGTAGAAATACTATGCTCACCAGAAAAAGTTTACACATATCTTCTTAAAACAAGCTGAGTAGGTTTTTTCCATTGTAATAAAATGTCCGTTTGATTTGGCATGCGTTTAATGTTGCGAGAAAATTTTACCCAAAATGATTATAACACAAAAGAAAAGAAACCGTACTCTATGCTCGAACTACGATGACTATTGCTGAGATACGAGAGGAATCTTGGCCGCTTCAGTGCACTCAAAAGCTGAAGCAGTGTCCGCTACCATGGTACTGGAAACTCACACTGAGTAGAATCGCTGACGTTTGCATGGAGAAAGGACGGTTCATAACGCAATTCACTCACAGTAGCACAGAACAGCTATCCAAATGCGAAATTCCTCTCGAGTGTTGCAATATCAACACAGCTCCGCGCACTGTTGTCAAATCGACGGATGAAAGATTGACATAGCAGGGCTGGACAAATCTGCTTCAGCGAAGAGAAGCCATGTGAAATCGGAGCGCAGGTATGTTCTTTACCAAACATGAACAGAATAAAAGCTGGAACGACAGGATGTGACACTGCTCCGCTACATCCGTCTTGCGCTATATCAAGTGCTTCCCCTTCATTGAAATCGTAACATAATCTTTTCTCGAAAATGTTTTCTGGAATGTATTATACCCTTTGTAGCACAGTCAAAAGCGAAAGCGGCTGTTAACTGCATTCTGATGGAAGGTTATTGGTTCGTTCCTTCTGTACAGCCCAACAAGACGACGCACCTTTTCTCCCCGAGGTCAACGAATTCGTAACAGCCTTGTAAGGGAAGGATAGTGCAGTGATTCGGCTTTTCGACTGCCACCACAAGTCGTTGTATAGACCGCATTTAAATTAGACGTGTGTTTTCTTCAGCGTAGCTATGATTGGTACAAGCTTTATTGCAGCTAAGTCTCGGCGTCACCGCCTTTTTCAGAGCCTGGAAAAGTCGAAGTCATTCGAGAAGCTACCCTCCCAAATGCCATTTCATTCTGCAGGAACCCATCTAAAACGCTAAGAGACTACGAAAACGATGCCGTAAAAGGTCGAGAAAGGGCTACCTTAGATGTGGGCAGAAGAGTCCGCCGTCACCCTAGCTGGACGAAGGATGGGTGAATGAGCTAAGAGCCCTTAGGATGGTTGAGGAATCGCAGCGAGAACGGTTAAAAGTGACATTCTGTGTCCCGTTCATTTTCAACGCTCTGACCGCAGTCATACGCAACCTTACGAAGCAGTTGATCCGGAACCGTTTGTAAGACCGCCTATGCACAACACCATCATCTGTTGTTTTTCCTTTTGGGAAGGCTCTCGACAGTTTAACGTCTGGTGTGCGAAGAGTATGTGTGGGAAACAGATAGACCCTTGTGTGTAAGGATCGAGGAGCACTTGAACGAATAGCGTTCATCTCATAATCTACTCCCTTAGGTGAGGATAAACTGCAGCGGCATGCGAACAGCTGTTTTGTAGCGTGGGTCAAGATCCTTGCTCGCGAAGATAAAATTTTGCCGTGCCGAACTCCTGAGGCTCTGTACATTGCGGCGAAGTCCCCACAGACCAATAGGAAGGAGGAGTGCTTGGCAGTGATCCAAGAGCTGGCGTCGTACGTCGCTCTTTTCGGGATCATGACTCGTTAGGTCTCTAAAGCAGATGGACCCAAGGACTCTAAGCTCATTCACTCATCTTTCGTCCCGCTGGGGTGACGGTGGACTCTTTTGTCCACATCTGAGAGCATTCTTTCGACTTCCTACGGCATCGATTTCGTAGTTTATTTGTCCTTTGTATGGGCCTCTGCAAAATGAAAAAGCATTTGGGAGGGTAGTTTTTCAAGTGACTTCATCTTTTTGAGGCTCTGAAGAAGGTAACTATGGCGAAACGTAAATCTTGGCTACACTGAAGAAACCACACGCTTATTGTATTGTCAACGATTCTAAGGTCCATCGAGAGTCATGACATTCAAATTACACCAGCGGTTACGCCAGCGATATTCCGCAGAAGCAGAATGCACGCAAATGGATTATCTAACCTTGACTTTAGCCTTTTTTATATTCTACATTGTATAACGAGTGTCTTTGGAGCAGTTTTCGATAAGTGGTGTGCGCCGGAGCCCTGCTCCGGTTCATACCACTTATCGATTGTAGGCCCGAATCACGATAGGAGCGACCTTTTCCTTTTTGAGGAAAGGGTCAATAGTTGGCAGAATCGCAAAACCATTCCATAGGATCGATTAACCTTACCTTTGCCATTGTGCTGATCCCACGTGCTAGGAACTACTGAGAGTTAATGGACGGTGTTAGCAGCCTCTTTTTTGTATCATTTTTAGTATAAACTCTACACTTTCAAGCACAAGCACCTAAAGTACCTAAAGTTAAGATTACTCTACATCAAAGGCAAAAATTTTGTGAAAACTAGAATAAGAGCACTCCTACACAGCACACCTTAAGTAGAAATGTGAACACGTCTCCAGTAGGAATTAATTTCTTTTTAACTATCCAGAACAGTAGACGCATTCTAAAGTGCTCCGAGAAAAAGGTCTGTTGAAGGACTGTTTGATTGAAGAGATTGTACCGTTTGCCCCACCAGTAAACTCTTCTTCCTCGATCCTAGCTAGCTTAAAGCTAAGATCCAGTATGTCCAGCCAGCTCTGTTTTTTTCGCCCTCAAGGCCGCTTTCCGAGCATCTCGAGGTTAAGGCTAGTTATTCGAATAGTGTCGTTGTGTGTGCGAAGAAAGTAGCCAAACCGTCGCACGCGGGCTTTGTGCACCTTTACAGCTCCATGCGCTTTTGCAAAATATGGATTTACACTTAAAATCTAAATAAGAACTTTTGTCGGTGTTTATTTTTTATTTCCTTTTAATTTTCCCTTGTTTGTTTGAAAATTGAAGGACCAACCGAAGCACTTATTAAGCAGCTATACATCAAAAGCACAAAAGCCGTTATATAACGACGAAGACTCACTGTTTTTGAAGCGACTGAGCACTTTCTATTGTACATAAAAGAGCATTCGAACGGTTTGTCTGCCCGAAACGTTTCATAGTCGCCGGGTGCGGTCCGATTCAAAATTTGTGTCAGCGACGTCGATCCAGAAGGGTTTGTTCTCCGAAGAGAGGTCGCCGGCAACGAACGTCATCTTCATCCAAACAAATTCATTTTATTACTATCCAAATTTCGAAGCATAAAATCTGAAAAAAAGTTTTTGTCGTTTCTTATTTTTTATACCATTTTGATTTTTCCTTATTGGACAGACTGAAGTTAGACCAGACACTTAGGTTGGACATTTAGGAGTGGTAACCGCACAAAAGGGATAAGAGTGCATTGACCTCAAACCAAATTCCTCCCTCACAATGCTATTCCAAATAGTTTAAAGGAGTTTTCCAAATAAATAAACGTGCGAAGATCCAAAAAGACGCAGTAAAACCGCTGCAGAAAAACATTCCTACTTTCGAGGTTCGGTGATAGCTAAGTCGCCATTGGGCGCTCGCAGCATCTAGGACGCTAAATCATTGTGAAGTTTTAGACTTTCAGGAGCGAGAGCTACCCAGCACTTTGTGAGCTCGTGACAGAGTAATGTATCGACTTTTTCTCGCTTTGGGCTCCATCATCTTCATCAACGCTGCAAGCCGTAAGTGTTCCGTACATTTTTCTCGTTATCCTAAGAAATATCCTGAGAATGGAAACTCCCACGTTATCCCTAGCACTGGAATGTAAAGCAACGCTAGCAGTTGGACTCGCGGAGTGTGGGGTGTGGTGACGGCCATCACTGTTGCCATGATTCTATCGGTATAGAAGCTTGATCGTGTTCACGTCTTATCTCCGTTACTTGGGCATGTCGCCACTTAAAATCTTTATAGCCCACAACATGGTTACCCTGGTTTTCGTCCACCAAAGCAGCATAAGATTAGACAAAGCTTAATAAGACCGTGATCAGCTACAGCTGGTACCGATTCTCAGCACTAGTTATATGCTCATTTTAAATTCGCCGACTCTATCGTCAGTTATATTGGAAAATGGACGTCTACACAGTGGATTTCTATTTGTTAGTAGAAGTATGTAAATGCAGGAATGTATGTAAAACTAAATTTAAATGAAGCAAATTTTTGCTGTTTTAACGTGAACCTTTCTCAAGCTTAACCAAGTCTATACAATACCGCTCGCGCCGCACGGTCAAAAGTGGGCGAAAAAACGCCAACATGGCGTCGCAAAGCGTCGCACGCTCATAACTCCTTCAGTTTTAGGTTTCTTGAATAAAGTTTGATACCATTCAATTCGCTTCTTCGAGATCTACACAAGCATGTGTAAAACTTTACCGGAACGCCCGTATTTTCGACGTGGGTGGTCCAAAATTGGCTGGACGGGCGATTAGAGCAGCTTATTTCCTAGGATATGCATGCTTTCGGAGTATCTCAAAGATGGCGTACGTCGCCAGTGCTCTGTCATGCAAGGAATGCCCCGAGAGTGCGCCGTGCACAATGCACACAGAACCTAACCTATCAATCGAGTGGGCGAGCGCATGTCCCCTGCGCTTCTATCTTCTCTCACTGGGAACTGCGACGTTTTCAAGACTATTTCGAGCCGTGGAGAATGTTATCAGAAATTCCCCGCCACCCCACCCAGGATTAGCTCCAATCTGTCCCAGCGAAACTTT
Source organism: Heligmosomoides polygyrus bakeri (assembly GCA_947359475.1). Classification (NCBI taxonomy): domain Eukaryota; kingdom Metazoa; phylum Nematoda; class Chromadorea; order Rhabditida; family Heligmosomidae; genus Heligmosomoides; species Heligmosomoides polygyrus. Next base: position 106,703,709 of record OX375867.1, on the reverse strand, counting down.
GGTGTGCGCCGTGAACAATGCATACAGAATCGAACCTTTCAATCGAGGGGGGGGGGGGCGCGACCGCTCGCAAATTGCACTCACGAGCGTGTTCGGAGCATAATAGCTCTGTCAAATTGGAACTTTTCAGGTTGCAGCTTGTAGGTCTTGTAGGCAGTCGAACGGTCTGCTAGCACGCCAAAGCAGAATGGTTTAGCAGGAGGGGGCAATGTTATAGGGGTGCGAAAGTGCAGGTGAGGCTTGTGTGAAGCATTTTTTTCCGATTTTCGTGGACTACTGCGAGAAGACCCCACAAGCTAACGGCCTTAAAATGCGTACGCGAACAGAGCGCTTAAGGTAATTTACGAAGACGTGCTCATAGCTCCTCAGCTGCCCAAACTGCCTAGCCTCAGCTGCCGTTTTAGAGCGACGAAACCTAGCGGTTAGAGTTTCTTGCGCTCCTACTCGCCCAGGCTTGAGTCTTCGAAACTCGCAATGGCACCGTTCCGTTCAGCATGGAAAGCACTATCGAGCGGTATCAATTTCGACCGATTTTGGAAACATCAATTTTTTGACTATTTCGCATCGAGGACGAGGCCGCAGCGGAAGGACAATGACGTCATCGAAAAACCGATGTTTCGATTTGGGCCACGCTTGATACCATTCGATAGAGCTTTTCATGCTGAATTGAATGGTGTCATTTAGACTGGGAAAGCTGTAATCTGGACGAGCAACAGCGCGGAGAACATTTACCGTTGTTGCGCTAAATTGCACTCACGAGCGTGTTCGGAGCGCAATAGCTCTGTCAAGTTGGAACCTTTCAGGTTGCAGCAAGTAGGTTTTGTAGGCAGTCGAGCGTTCTGTTAGTACGTCAAAGTATAATGGTATAGCTTGGGAGTGGGCAATGTTATAGGGGTGCGAAAATGCAGGTGAGGCTTGTGTGACGCATTTTTTTTCCGATTTCCGTGGACCACTGCGAGAAGACGCGGGGAGCTAACGGTATCAGAATCCGTATTTGAACAGAGCACTTAAGGTACTTTACGGTGACGGGATCAGAACTTCTTAACTGCCTAAACTGCCTTAGCCCCATCTGCCGTTTTAGGGCAGCGGACATAAGGCCCCCACAGAGTTCCGCGGCAACGCCGCTCGCCGCTATGGTTAAGGCCTTCCCAGACTTCTGCGGCGTTGCCGCTGCCCTATCCTTCATCATAGGGCAGGGACGCAGAGTTCGCCGCCAGCGGCGTCCCTGCTCTATCCTTAACGACAGTGGCGAGCGGCGTTGCCGCAGAAGTCTGTGGGGGCCTTTAGGATAGGGCAGGGACGCCGCCGGCGGCGAGCTCTGCGTCTCTGCCCTATGGTTAAGCATATGGCCGCGGCGCTGCCGCAGAACTCTGTGGGGGCCTTTAGCGGTTGAAGTTTCCTGCCCTCTTACTCGCCCATATTTGGGTTTTCGACACTCCCAATAACACCTTTCTGTTCTGCTTGAACATCTCTATGCTATCAATTTCGACCGATTTAGGCAATATCGATTTTTTGACAATATCCCATCGAGGACGTGGGCGCGCTAGGCCGAGCTGCGCGGGTGATGACGTCATCGAAAACCAATATTTTCGAAATTGGCCAAATTTCCTCGTGCAAACTGCGTCCAAAATCGTCTAGGGGTTATTTGGGGCGCTGATTACGAATCCGACGTCCGTTTGTGAAAATTACGTCGACTTCGGTAGGTTTTGGATTTTTTCTGGATAACTGATGGTGGTCAGGTCAGGGTCATCGATTTTGCTTGAAATTCGTACAGGGTCGGGGACTTATTCAGGGTGCCAAACACGATGCCGAAGTACATTTGGACGGTTAAGGGGACCGCTCATACCGATAACTGAAGGTGATCGGTGATCCTGACCCGACCACCCTCAAACGGGAAGGAAACTGCTCAAGTCCGCGGAATTTTCAAAAACGAACGTCGAGTTTGTAATCAGCGTCCCAAATAACCCCTAGATAATTTTGGACGAAGTTTGCACGAGGAAATTTGGCCAATTTCGAAACTACCGGTTCTCGATGACGTCATCGTCGGCGCGGGTCGGCCCAAAGCACCCACGTCCTCGATATTGTCGAAAAATCGATTTTTTTGAAATTGGTCGAGAGTGACACCATTCGATAGAGCTTTTTGTTATGAATAAAACGGTGTTACCGGGAGTGTCGGAAACCCAAATATGGGCGTGTAAGAGGGCAGGAAACTGCAACCGCTAAGCCCGCCGCCCTAAAACGGCAGATGGGACTAAGGCAGTATGGGCAGCTGAGAAATTCTGATCCCGGCGTCGTAAAGTACCTTAAGTGCTCTGTTCAAATACGGATTCTGATGCCATTAGCTCCCCGCATCTTCTCGCAGTGGTCCACCGAAATCGGAAGAAAATGCGTCACGCAAGCCTCACCTGCATTTTCGCACCCCTATAACATTGCCCGCTCCCAAGCTATACCATTATACTTTGACGTACTAACAGACCGCTCGACTGCCTACAAAACCTACTTGCTGCAACCTGAAAGGTTCCAACTTGACAGAGCTATTGCGCTCCGAACACGCTCGTGAGTGCAATTTAGCGCAACAACGGTAAATGTTCTCCGCGCTGTTGCTCGTCCAGATTACAGCTTTCCCAGTATAAATGACACCATTCAATTCAGCATGAAAAGCTCTATCGAATGGTATCAAGCGTGGCCGAAATCGAAGACATCGATTTTTCGATGACGTCATCGTCCTTCCGCTGCGGCCTCGTCCTCGATGCGAAATAGTCAAAAAATTGATGTTTCCAAAATCGGTCGAAATTGATACCGCTCGATAGTGCTTTCCATGCTGAACGGAACGGTGCCATTGCGAGTTTCGAAGACTCAAGTCTGGGCGAGTAGGAGCGCAAGAAACTCTAACCGCTAGGTTTCGTCGCTCTAAAACGGCAGCTGAGGCTAGGCAGTTTGGGCAGCTGAGGAGCTATGAGCACGTCGTCGTAAATTACCTTAAGCGCTCTGTTCGCGTACGCATTTTAAGGCCGTTAGCTTGTGGGGTCTTCTCGCAGTGGTCCACGGAAATCGGAAAAAAATGCTTCACACAAGCCTCACCTGCACTTTCGCACCCCTATAACATTGCCCCCTCCTGCTAAACCATTCTGCTTTGGCGTGCTAGCAGACCGTTCGACTGCCTACAAGACCTACAAGCTGCAACCTGAAAAGTTCCAATTTGACAGAGCTATTGTGCTCCGAAGACGCCCGCCCGTGCAATTTGCGAGCGGTCGCCCCCCCCCCCTCCTCGATTGAAAGGTTCGATTCTGTATGCATTGTTCGTGGCGCACTCCAAAGGCTTGCTGAACAGCCTTGAAGCAATTCCTGAGTAGGGCAGCAAGAAATTTCTGTTAAAAGTGCCCAAACGCTCAGTCTACAAGCTGTCCCCCCCTCGATTGAAAGGTTCGATTCTGTATGCATTGTTCACGGCGCACACCAAAGTTTCGCTGGGACAGATTGGAGCTAATCCTGGGTGGGATGGCGGGGAATTTCTGATAACGTTCTCCAAACGGCTCGAAATAGTCTTCAAAACGTCGCAGTTCCCAGTGAGAGAAGATAGAAGCGCAGGGGACATGCGCTCGCCCACTCGATTGATAGGTTAGGTTCTGTGTGCATTGTGCACGGCGCACTCTCGGGGCATTCCTGGCATGACAGAATACTGGCGACATCTTTGAGATACTCCGAAAGCACGCATATCCTGGGAAATAGGCTGCTCTAATCGCCCGTCCAGCCAATTTTGGACCACCCACGGCGAAAATACGGGTGTTCCGGTAAAGATTTACACATGTTTGTGTAGATCTCGAAGAGGCGAATCGAATGGTAGCAACCCTTATTCAAGAAACCTAAAACTGAAGGAGTTATGAGCGTGCGACGCTTTGCGACGCTATGTTGGCGTTTTTTCGCCCACTTTTGACCGTGCGGCGCGAGCGGTATTGTAACTGTGTAGCACTAACATTGCACGCATTCAAATGGGGATATAGCGCTTGAAATTTAGCGGGTTGCAAATTCTCCGATGTAGAGAAAGAGAAAGCTACACTGGAATGCTCATCGGCGGAAAACCAAGAAAGACAGCAAGAAACGGACAGAAGGTAGAACTGATATGTGGAAGAGGTAAGGTGATCATAATTTTAGACCGTTCTTTCTGCGTCGTTTTTAGTCAATCTGAAAAGCGCTCCTATTGGAAGTTATTTTGTTTATAGCATTACCGCAGTAGGATTAGTAATGACTTCTCCATCCAGGAAATCACAACTACACCTGCAACTCCGGTATTTTGACGGAAGAATCTTACCGGCAAGGAAGATGTGGTAAGGTGTTTTCTTTTTTCTCGAAGAAAAATAATGACCTTGCCCACTATGGAACAAAGGGATCGATCTGCAAGTTGTCTAAGAGCCATAGAAAGTTGCAGACACACACTCGATTTTGCAGCTCTTGCACTAATGGTTTCCAAATTTTTCGTTTGAAAACGATGCAAGACTCCGCAAAATATATGCGCACCCTTAAAGAGCAGATAATTTCGTACCCCTTTTGCTGTGGTAAAGTATGTTATCTTGAACTTGAAGGTGCCCAAAGGCAAAAATGATCCGAAATCTTAGACCTAGAGAGCGTCCGGGGCCAGCAATCAGTAGTCGGCATGAAATAGACACTTTTCAACGATACCTATCGCAAGTTGAAGAAATTTCGAGTTTGAACGACTAAACTCTTTTGTTGATTGATTTAGTGGAGCAACAAGGAAGGCTGGCTATCAGTATACAAACAACTCAGGTTGTGACGGACTTCTCGAAATGCTCTTCGATATGCCTAAGGACCAACGGCCTTCGCCAATGTACGATTCAGTCACCTATGACCCCTTGCCCAACACCCCAACAACTGTAGGAAAGGACGGGATATGGAACGGAGTAGATTACCGCAATGGCTCCATAGTGAAGCCTTATTGCGATACTGGTTCAATCATCAACGGATAGTTTTTCGAAGTTTTTCCGAATGCGATCACGACATATCAGCTGACTTTTAAGATCATCCAAAGCTGTATGTGTGAGTGGCAAATGGCTTCCTAAGCTAGGCGACTGCCCAAGTGAGTTTTTTCAATTTTTCGTAGTAGAGAATAGTATCTATAACAAAGGTAGTGGTTTCCGAATTTTTCCAGAAGAAGCTAAATTACAGCAATAGAACTCCTATGACGACTGACACTCTTACCCCTGTGAAAAACACGGGGGACTGCATAAGTGCTAGTGCTGTATTTTTGTCGTAAGTCGATAATCTGGACAGCATAAGGGGGAAGTACGAAAACGACCAATCAAGCCGCATCGATAGGTTGTGCCACACGGTGAGAATGTGCCCAGTCGACGTCCTGATTGGGTGACGAGGGTCGCGTCCAGCTTTGGTCCAATGGGCTGGCGCTTCGCGTGTAGGTCACCTTAACGAGTATTTATCATTTTTCTTCTCTGCAGAATTTTCTCGTCGTTATCCGCGTCAAACGCGAACTCAGAAATCAGACCTGAGTAGTGTTGGTTGTATTGTCTTAAATGGTAGTGCTTCGCCCGGTTTGCTTTCGAAATATGAAAAAATTCAGATGCTCAGTTCTATTTATCACTAGTGAATTAATAAACTCAAAAATTTAGAGATGTGTTCAATCAGCAGCTTAAAGGAAAGCGGGAAATTCCTAAACGTCACAGCAGCAACTACAGGAGACGATGTCAATCCTATGCCAAGGCTACAGACATTGATTCCTATAGTGGGAAAAGTTGACAAAGACAAGGTCCAACACCGAGTCACAGTTTCAGCTCTTTGTGAAGCCAAAAATTCTGCGACTGGTATGTAAAACCATGCTCTTTCTTAGAGCCACAGCGACAACTGTTTTCCTTTCAGCTACTGAAAACGCCCAGGAATTCGAATGTAACAACGGGAAGTGGAAGCCAGAGCCCGTGTCCTGCTCTTAAGCTTGCTGTATACGATTGAGTTCGCGATTAATCAGTCTTGATTATCGCTTCACTGATTTGTATCCTAGGGGTGGTATATGAACAGCAAGTTTTTCTTGTGTGGTTCGTTTCCTGCTGAATAAAAATCGGCCAACAAATCATTCGATCATCTATTTCCAACAGAAGTAACAAAACGACAGGAGAACATAATAACTTAACTTAACTTTCTTCACTGATTAGCTAACGAGGAGGTGTTATAATAAACACGGTTTGTCTGAGGGGAGGTGGCAAAACGAACCATTAAAGTTTACTGCTACTTCTTTCTTTTTCTATAATATTCCAGTATATTTAATGTGAAACACTGAACACATTTGCTTCTCCAGCGTCTTCAAAGCTTTTTATAGAAGGCAAATTCTGGTACAATCCCTATAAGGAGGTCCATTTTACGCACAGTTGAATAATAGTTGAAATAGAAAGACATGCTAAATGATGTACAACGGAACGCAGCCACTATACTCTCGATGAGGGTTGGGGGAGGGTGGATACGCCAAGAGGACGAAGGGTACAACGGACGTGCTGTTAAAAGGTGGACCACCCCTCATTGGGATTGCACCCAAATATTAGTTATCATGAATGCCGGTGAACCAGAACCACGTACACTCAAACGCATACAGATCGATTATTTCCTACACATATCTGTGAGGAGTCACAAAAATGCATTTGCACTAAAATTACATAAAAATTACATTTATACTTAAAACTTTAAAATTCTTGCCAAGTTGGATTTTCACCATATTCGGTAAAGCTTCGAAATTCTTCTACAGCGCAAGGAAACGATGCTCTTATGGTTTTTCAAACGTCACGACCTATTACCACATACCTATGAATCGCGATTTTCGATGGATCAGTGCTCCACCTAAAACGCAAAAAATTTCAACCAGAGAATAGCGAAGCTTTTGATCTAATCTTTAATCTTGTTAAATTTTTTCAATAATCAGCAATATTATTTGAAAAGACTTTTTGGGAAACAATATTATTTAGGACTTTTCTGGACATTATAGGTCAAGTTTACTGTTTCACAGGTGCACCTCACACCATCACATGCCTTTTACGTGAGCAGTTCATCAACTGGTATATCAAGTACAAGAGGTGACTAAGGCAGGAGCTCTACCAATAACATGAAAACAACAGCAAATGCATAGAGAAACTAGAGCTGTTACACAAACTTTACCTCGTTAGAAAAGTTGTGGAAACAACAGCACCACAATTTACAAGTAAAACTCTAGAAGGCTTTCCGATCAGTTCACTAGCACGACAAGCATTAAGATGGTGGTGAAGACGACTTCAGGGCTGGAACGTTTAAGATGAGGGTACTAGGAATAACAACGCCAAGCTGGACTAGGCCGACGGGAGAACGACGTTATCGAAAAAGCGGACCGCTGACGCGGTGATCGATTTCAGTAGATTTGTCTTGCATCTCGCAAAACTTGCAATTCCCGCCTCCGCTGCGAATCTAACTCGCGCGTCGCGGTCGCTCCTGCTTCCCGGTCGTTCATGAATAGCGACCGGGTTGCGGAAAGCCGGGAGCGGGATGCGGCGGGAACGGGAAGGCATCTCCGGTCTTCCCGCTCCCGCCGTTTCATGAATACGGCTACTGGTTGGTGATCATGTTGTCGACGACGTCGTTGTAGAATGGCAAAATCTTGGTGGCGAATCTACTGTACAGCTCTCTAAGTATTCTAAGTATTCTAGTGCACTGAGTAAGAACGGCCTGAGTGAGCAAGGCTCCAACGACCGCATGAGTTTCGACGGAGTAGAATGCCTTCTTCGGGTCGATGAACGTAAGGCGCAGCGGCAGCTTGTACTTTCCGACATTTCGATGAGCTTCGTAATGGTCTGTATGTGGTCGATCGTGATGAATTATCCCCGAAATCCTGCTCGACTCGAGCGTACAGCTTGTAGGCTACGGATAGCAGACAGATCGAGCGATAATTGCCAATGTCGTGCACGTTTACCTTCTTGTACAGCAGGACTGTCTTGCTGGTCCTCCACTGGCAAGGGAGGCCAATGAGCGTCCCGTGGCAGTTTTCAAAGTGACCTATTGAGAGTTGTAGGCGGTTGTCTGAAAAGACCGCAGTGGTTTTCAAATTTCCTGCGGATGTCTGGGTAGGTCGAAAATTGCAAAAAACGGTGCCACTTCATTGCGGATCGATAAAGCAAAACTGAGTTCTGGAGCTGCCATGTCGTGATTCTAAAAGAATCTAACCTGCAAAACGTTTGAGGCTGCACCAGTAGCGGAACTACAGCGAACTCACAGTTTGCTTGTTAGTGATACAGTATCCAAAGCGGAACATTGAGATGCGCCGCTCACGAGCCAGGAAGCAGCGAGTGGACGGCTGAGTGGTTGTAGGGGCGGGCTTGCAGGATGAGGGTCATGGGGATCCGGTGGTTGGGATATTGCTGGGCATGTCCACTGCTCTTTTGCCAATGAAAAGTAAATCTTGAACACCGTAGTGTACTATACTGATGTTATAACCTTATTTTAACTCATATGATACGACTTAACAACGATTCTGCCTATCTTCCCCACCACTTTCTGCTAATCGGAGGTCTCACCGTCATATGTATATTGTACCGAAACACCAAAAGCGTTTGCCAGATTCGTCAACATTACCCCAATCAACCATCACGGCAAAGATTAACGGAATTTCGTCCTCTACCTACGAAGTCATGAGTCCCTACATTTGCAATGTCGTCCCCCCCCCCCCCCCCCCCACTACTTATCAGTGTGGAGGAGTGGCCAATCTCAATCATGTTCGTAAATGTGGTTAAAATAAGAAACATTTTGAAAACAAGCAAAGAACATTACAAAAGAATGATAACGTTGCAGCAACTAACAAGGGCTTCCTCAGCTAGGCAAGTGTTTTTTGGGAACATGACCTAGCTCTATGTAGCGAAAACCTGACTTTTTCATATCCGAGAAGAGGTCATAAAAGAGTTAGAAAATGAAAACGGTGTCTGACCGAGGTCAAAACGCATTCTACATTTACAAAAACGTAGGGCAATTCGCAACCCCCTGTCCCGGATTCGAACCCTATTCCCTTCTCCTGTAGATCTGCATTGTTATCCACAAGCCCTCCCAGTTGCTGCCCAGTGCCCAGTGAATGATTCCTTTGAATGTACTCTCCAGTTAAGGAAACCTAACAAATTGTCAGATTTTTAACATCTAAATATAATTAAAGCTTCATAGCTCTTGGATTTTGTTAATTGTTGTTAAATTGCTAATTTTCGAGCAATGCAAGGTCATTCAAGATTGCACATACCATAACGAATCCAAAAGTCGAAAAATGTTTTTTCGCTCAAACATCGCCCAGTAATATTATTTTAGGTGCTGAGCACGATATCCACGGTATCCACTTTGAAAATTTGGCTGACCAGGGTAGGCTACTGTTGGTGTCGTAAGGATGGCGGAATCATGATCACTGATGCCGACCTTTCCTCACCTATGGAGACCATTTAAGCTGCTGACCACGAATCTGGCATTCCTTTTTCTAAATTATCTATTTTTCGTGCACCACTCTTCATCTCGAAGTAGAAGATTGGAAAGCAAGCCTGATCACATGGCAGAAGAAAGAGATTCTATGTGTGGCCATTGATAACCTTGACCATTCAGGAAAATGCGAGATTACGCGATCACGCGAAAACGATCACCAGATTTGTGATTAGCGCCCCAATTAGTCTATAATACGATGTGCGGGCGAAAATTGCTTTCGGTCTCCAGAGTCGTGGGAGTACAAGTCTCTACACCTTCGATTGGCAGAGGGTGGTGGAAGAAGATAGGCAGAGAATCGTTGTTAAATCGTATCGTATGGGTTAAAATAAGGTTACAACGTCAGTATGGAACAGTACGGTGTTCAAAATTCGCTCTACATCGGCAAAAGAGCAGTGAGCAAGCCCAGCAATGCAGAAACGCAACCACCGGATCCGAACCCATGACCCTCATCCTGCAAGCCTGCCCCTACAGCCACTCAGCCGTCCAATCGCTGCTACATGATTCGTGAGCGGCGCACCTCAATGTTACGTTTTGGATACTGTATCGCTAACAAGCAAACTGTGAGTTTCCTGTAATTCCGTTACTGTTGCAGCCCCAAACCTTTTGCAGATTAGATTCTAACCACGACATGGCTGCTCCAGACCTCAGCTCTGCTTTATCGGCCCGCACTGAAGTGACACGGTTTTTTGCAATTTTTGACCTACCAAGATGTCCGCAGGAAATTTGGGTAGGAAACCACTACGGTGCTTTTCAAACAACTCCTACAACTTTCAATAGATCACATTGAAAACTGCCTGGGACGCTCATTGGCCTCCATTGTGAGATGGAACCTTGCACACCAGCAGGTAGTCTGCTAAGTGCCGCGCTAGGGTGTTGTGAGTTGTGAGAGTTGGCGAGCGCAGGCGGGAGGTTCTTTAGGTGTTCAGCTCTGATCCTGCCCGGACCGGGTGCTCTACGTTTGCTCACCGACGAAATGGCATGCCGGATCTGGGAAGGGACAAGAGAGGGTACGACTTATCCATTCTGCGGGAGATGGCATAGGAGAAGGTGGACGTGGCTATGTCCAGCGAAATACATCTTCTAATATTTTGTAGTGTTCGCGTCTTTAAAAGATGGCTGCCAGTTTGGTCAGTTTCAGTAATGTCTCGCAAATTTGAGCAACGATATATCTATTACAGCAGGCCATTAAGCCTCACCTCCGACTTACATACACACTGAGGGAATGGGTCTAAGCAGGATACTATCTCAGCGGTAGGTCGGAACGGCGCAAGTGTTGTATATGGGCAGAACCGCCTCTTCCTGGTAAGTAACAAACTGCTGGTGTCTCGACCCCAATACAACTCTGCGCAGAGTTAGGGGCGATGGAAGTCGCGTGTTGGCGCCCTGTTGATTCACGTGCTCCACAGCTGACGGGAGCGCGCGGGATCAGGGCTCGTATCGCTGCTCAGCGGAGTGCACAGGTGGCGCGATAGGGAAGCGATCGGGCTAGTGAGCTAGGGGTCGAGGGTTTGGATCCCGCAGACTGCGTTTGTTTTGCACTTTTGCAAAATCCATGTTTATCATATAGGTAATCAACCTAGGGGTACTATAGTGTGTTATAGAGCATGTTTACATATAACATACCATCCATACCGTTAACAAGGGCGGTCAAGGCAGGGTCACCGATTTCGCTGAAACTTCGTCTAGGGCGGTTATTTGGCGTGCTGATCACGAATCTGACGTCCGTTTTTCACGATTCTGTCTCTACCTGCCGTCACCGGCAGAAACTTTAAGAATGTAATCCTGTGCCTTCTCGTATCTATATTATTCAGTCGAATCGTGAAGAACGGATATCAGATTCGTGATCAGCACCCCAAATAACGCCCTAGACAGAGTTTTAAGGAAATCGGTGACCCTGCCTGTACCACCCTTTTTAACGGTATGGGTGGTCTCCGACCGAATCGTGAAAATCGCATATCAGATTCGTAATCAGCACCACAAATAACCCCCTCTAGACAAAGTTTCAGCTAATTTTTTTTGACCGAAGTCTTGTCGGTGGAGTCAGAACTTTTAACTAGTGCCACAAAATATCTATCGTTACATAACTACGTAACTAACAAAATAGGCTTCAAACAAGTGACACACAGAAGGGAACATTTTAGCTAATCTGTAGTTTGAAGCATATGTTGTATGTAAATATGCTCTATAACACACATATAGTACCCCTAGGTGGATTACCTATATGATAAGCATGGATTTTGCAAGAGTGCAAAATAAACGCAGTCTGCGGGACCCACCCTTGACCCCTCGCTCACGAGCCTAAGCGCTTCCCTACTACTCCACCTGTGCACTGCGCTGAGCCGCGATACGAGCCCTGATCCCGCGCGCGCCCGTCAGCTGTGGAGCACTGAATCAACAGGGCGCCAACACGCGAATTCCGTCGCCCCTATCTCTGCGCAGAGTTGTGTTGGGGTCAAGATACCTGCAGTTTGTTACTTCACAGGAAGAGGCGGTTCTGCCCATATACAACACTTGCGCCGTTCCGACCTACCGCTGAGATAGTATCCTGGTAAGGTGGAAAGCTCTGCTTTTACACAGACTGTCGAAGCTAGAGCCTTGCTTATGTGAATTTCCTTTAAAGAAGAGCCTTAGCCCGCGTTAGACTTGAAAGCACCCATTGCGCCCTCCGAAAATGTAGATACAAGGAGTAAAACGGAAACTATTTCTGGTCGTTTCTGACAAACAAGAAGTGCATATGCTCTATGATCCGGATGCTTCCAGCACAATGCTCTATGTAGCTTCCATTTGAATGGAAACCAGCTCTGCAGGGCACAACTGCGGGGCTCATTCAAACAATGAAATCTACTTAACAAACGTCTAGTAGCTGAAGCGAAGAGCTACTATAAAGAGGTATGTCGTTCTGATAGTGCAACAAAACATTGCAGCACGATTCGTAGTGAACTGAGTCAAAAAATCTAAACAATTTTGGTTGGCAAGCCGCGACAGAATAAATGCTAATGAAACGAAGAGAGGTGCCGATCAGGGAGGGGCGGAAAATTTTAAAATTTTCCCAGAAAACAGAAAATCGCTTTCATCAGAAATCAGAAAACAGAAAAGCTAAAAACGCCAGAAAGCAGAATATCAGATAACAGAAAAGTTCCAAACTACCACAGACCCAATTATTCTACCTAACAATCTAGTTTTGTATCAGCAAATGCTTCTCTATGGCTAGAAATGTAGTCGTGGACAAGGGCTTTAACTCTAGTACACTCCAAATTCAATGCAATCAGCAAATTGTAAATCTTGACTGACAGATCCTAGGAATCTCAATATTTGAAGCATCAATAATACTCACCAGCCCCGTTTCACAACTAAAGTCTCAATTGATGGTTCAACTAGTAAGAAAACGGCCTTTCAGAGTATCGAGTACAATGAAGCCTTATGAGTTTTCCAACTCACCAACGCACTTTGAAGCACTTAGTTACTCCTTAGCAGAATAAACACGTTGTGTACTGGCTTGATATTTCACAGTCCAATACGACTGAATGTCCGCACAACAGTTTTCGTATGAAAGTGCTTTCATGAATGCGAAGAAACTATTATATAGAATAGGGCCATATACCCTCTCCATCGTATTTTTTTCTCTTCATATCTACATCTCAATGGGAGACCAGCAGAGCCTTAATGCTGTGCAAGAAGGGAACGTGAACGACATAGGCAATTTCTGTCTGCTAAAAACTGCCTGCTGTCCGTAGCTTAGGACAGCCATGCGAACGAGCAGCATTTCGGAGAGGATCCAGCATGATCGACCACGAAGGTCATAGAAGTGTCGCGGGAGTACAAGCTGCCTTTGTGTGTTGCCTTCATCGACCTGAAGAAGGCATTCGACTCCGTCAAAACTGAAGCGGTCATCGAAACCGTGCCTTTGCCTTTTCGACTCCATTGTTCTTCCTCCACTAATACACGCCTCAGAAACCTGGTCCATACGAAACCAGGATGAACACGCTATCAGCGTTGCACAGCGTGGAATCGAGAGGAAGATGCTCGGAGTGACGCGACTCACGCAAGTGAGAGAAGGCCCCCGGAGTTCCGAGCTTCGCCGACGTTCGAAGATCAGAGACGCTGTCGCATGGGCTAATTCGTCGAAAATTAGGTGGGCCGGCCACGTAATGCGCTTTGCAGATACCCGCTGGACGAGAGCTGTCACCGACTGGACCGAGGGATGTCAAGACGCGTTGGTCGGACTTCTTCATGAAAGTCCTGAACGACCGATATGGCGCTTTTCGTGTCCCCCTAGCGAGGAGGATCCATTGGTGCACTCTGGAACGTGAGAGTACGTATGGAGACACTGTCTGTGCCCGCTTGAACAACTCGATGATCTATAGGACGATAGACGATACAGGTGATTCATGAAAAATGTCATGTATCGCTACTGTATCATTACATTAGCAAAATCAATGCAAAACGTTTCTGTCTCTAATTTTCGACAACTAAAGGCTGAGGAGAAAAAAAGAAACGACTTAATCATGGTTTTCAAGATGGTGAATGGTATGAATAACGATTCAAAGTATGAATAACCTTTCGCTCCTGGAGTTTTACTCTGCCTCTCCATGTAACACTAGCGTTGGACAGTTGAGGATAGCTGTTCCTAGAGCAAACTGTAATACCAGAACAGCTTTTTTCACTAATCATGCTGGCAGCAAATTATTGAAGTTTTGCAAGAGCAATACTTTTTCTAGCACAATAAGGCAATTCAGAACACAAGTTGAGCTGTATTTCCATGAGGATTCCTAATTGTTAACTGCCTTTCTGGACTTGTTGATTTCTGTGCATGCTTGAAGGATTGAAGCCTATGATTTTATTTACTCTGCCTTTTGTTGGTTTGTAACTATTACTGTTTTTGATAAGAGTGTTTTTTCTTATCTATTTGGCTATCCACATGCAAATGAATAAATAATAACATGTACAAGAGGTGATTTAGGCAGGAGATCTACTAGTAGTTAGAAAACAAACAGCTATTACATAGGGAAACTGGACCTGTTGCACAATCTTTACCTCGTTAGAAAAGTTGTGGAACCAAGTGCACCACAATCCACAAGTTTAACTCTTCAAGGCAAAGTACGTTCAGTTCACTATCACGACAATCACTAAGGTGGTGAAGACGACTTATTTAAGGCTGGAACGCTTTAGATACGAATTCCAGGAATTGCAATGACGAGACGGAATAAGAGACAGGAGAACGACGTCATCGAAAAAGCGGAAATCCTCTGACGAAAAGTTACCACAAATCCTCTGACGCGGTGAAGGATTTCAGTAGATCTGGTTGGTGATCATGATGACATGATTGGTGACGAATCTACTGTGTTGTTTGACCTTCTGGGAGGGCTGGTGACTGTCTAACTTCTGGTGGTGTAACTGTTCACTGTACGGAGTGTGAAGAGAAGTAGGTGGGGAAAACAGTTAGACCCTTGCGTGTAAGGATCAAGGAGCCCTTGGACGAATTGCGCAGATCCCATATCTCTACGCGCCGTATGTTGCCCTCTGTGGGTTTCAACCTCTGGTTCATGATCTGTTAGGTCCCTAAGGCGGGCGGTCCTAAGGACTCTTTGCTCATCCACCCATCTTTCGTCCAGATAGGGTTACAGTAGGCGCTTTTCCTTCACATCTAAGCTTAGCATATTTTCGACTTCTTACAGTGTCGTTTTCGTAGTCCCTTAGCCTTTGGGAAGGATAGACGAGTAGGTTGTGCAGCTAAGCTGCACAACCCACTCGTCTATTGCAACATCAACAATGCCAAGGTTTATCGAGAGTCGAACATGGAATGAATCCCTATCCAAAGTTAGAATAAACGCTTTCCTTTTCCTTCTTCTTCAGCGTCTGTCCCGCTTCGTAAATGAATCCGCTACTCCGCCACCTTTCCCGATCCAAAGCCATATCATGGTGGAAATTAGTAACGTTCAAGTTTCAATTAAATATTAATGGTGTTACCTCGGATGATGCACTCTTACCGACTCTCTTCATCATTTACACTTTCGATTTACCTGACTTCAGACGGGTCGGACGACATGGGGTGAAAGTGCAAAACGTTTGTTGGCGATATGAAAGTATACAGAAATATCACTGCTTTTTTCCGTTAGTATAGATGAAGGAAATTTAATCTGGATGGTCTCTGGTGGATGCTGACATTACTGGAGAGACCAGCGAGAAGCACCGTCGTCGCAATCTTAGAGGCGGTTTGAAAGCGGTTCATTAGTGACAGTGATCGGTTTCTTCAACAGCGAAATGCTGAAGCTTAGGTTTTCGTCGTGTCGCACAGAGAGTTTTAGTGTCAAGGTGTAGTGGAGTCTAGCACTATGCCTTTCTTGAGAGGATAACACATCAGAGCCAGTTCTGGAGCAGGGCAGCGCTATGTGTCCAGGTTGAGCAAAGATTGGCTCCACCGTCACAACATTGAAGTAACAGACTGGCCAGTCTGTTCTCCTGACAGCGGCGGAATGGGGAACATGTGACGGATCGTGTTTCAACGAGCCTACGCGAATAAACGACAGTTCAAAGAAATTTGAATTTGATTACATGGGACACCAACAAAGACAAAATCATACAGAACCTTGTCAATAGGATGAATAATGCGATGCATGATGTTGCAAAAAATAATGGTGGTTTGATCGACTTTTCAATTTAGTAAACAGTTTGTTTTCCACAAGTGAAAACATACTTTTGAAACGCCAAATTTCAATCAAAAATCATTCTTCAAAAAATTTTGATTTTCGTGTGAGACTAAAAATCTTTGAAAGTTAGTGGTTACCTATTTTATACTACGAGGAATCTAGCGGAGCTAGTGCGGCCCTGCAAAAATGAACGCCAAACGAAATATGGACAAGCTTTAGAGTGGATACATACTTTTGAAACGCACTGTGGTATATTCGACCAATAATGGCGTACATCACCTTTGTGTTTAATCCCCGCTTTAAACGTTGTGTCCAAAAACTAGAATCCGTTTAGAACAGGTACACTAGAAGATTATGGCTACGCTTGATAAGCAATGATTACACCACCATTCCTTAAGCTCCTGACCGTAATAAAATATTCAAGCAGATCTCGCTTGATATTCGAGGGGAGCGAAACGATTTAATTATGACGTTTAAGGCGATTACTAGTAAGGTTGCACTTTCACATACAAGGGAAGGGTCTCAAGCGTATGTCTGACATGTGAAATCAAATAATATAAAAATAATCTCTACCCATCGATTGCAATACGTCCATATCTATCTTTGTCTTTGGGCGGAAGAAGCAAAAAACGCGTTACCGCCGCTTTTTTGGTAGCTCTTCCGGACTTTGAAAAATAAATGTGATAGATATTCAGGATCAGCATTGAAGAGTCTATCCAATAACGTAAAAGACGTCCAGTAAATATTTACAGTAATAACCGCTGGAAGTGATCCTATACCAGGAGCGAAATCCACTCCATTTACGGCAGACGACACAAAATTAAGTTCTGGTTAAATTATCTGAACTGGAAACCCAAATTGGTTCCAAAGTGTCAAACCATCGATTCAAAAAAGCGTTCTCTATTCAACAATCCAAAATAAATGCCGATAAGCAGAAAATTGATGAGAAACAGCGCATGATAACTTAGGTCGGTATCGACGAGGAGTCAAACGATGAGGCTTCACGGATGAGATATGAGATGCATAAGGAGAGGTGCTCACACCCATCGTTACCAACCCGGAAGGCGAGCAAGGCGAGTTCCAGAGGACGGATTATAAAAATCGCCTTACCCAATTAGACACTTCGAGACTCGCTTTTGATCCACATGCGTAGTAGGAGGAAGAGTCTCACTCAGCTCTTTGTCCATTCTATGCTCTGAGGAATTACACACCTGAAGGGCTTGATTTGGTTCAAGCGCTACTGAAGGAAGCGGGCGATCTCAATGCTAAGGAGTGACCGTTGGCGTAGTCCGAGATTTAGACATAGTTAAATTGAAGTTTCCGCGTGAACTTCTAGGCGTCGGGATGTCTTAAATGCGGCTACGGCGGTTTCTTCAGTTTCTTGGTCAGCCAACAGTAGAGGTGCGTCTAATGCTTTAAATGGCACGCAGGGGCACTTCAATTCTATATGTCAATATCCCCTCACGCCTAGATAGCGGCTTGCATACAGCTCATGTATCTCAACTGAAGTTACGCCTCTTTGAGAGAAACTGTACACCTAGCCGGGGAGCCGATGGCGCCAGCAGATAATTCACTGATTTTCTTACAATCACGCTCAGTTTGCAACAAGCTCGCTTATTTAGAAACTCTCCTGTATACCTGCACCCCACATTTGGTTTTTATCACTGGAACTTGGTGCAAACCTAAAATTATAAATGATGTAACGTTACGTGTGCACCCTTTATATCACATCTACAAATGTGACAAGGAGGGTGTCATGTCTTAAGGGGGAGTAATGGCATTATTGCCGGACACGTTATCCGGTTTTGTTCGCGTAATTTTTCCCTATATTACCAATGCCTCGTTTTGAGCATAAATTCTGAGCAGCACACCATATATTTCTTCTTTTACTGAAGCATTCAGTAGTCCATATATTTCATCATTTTTACCGAAGCTCGGCTTTTGAAACATAACCTTTTCGTGAGAGCTTGAACTAAATCTCCTCTATACTCGAGGATAGTCAAAGCTGCGTTATTCTGTGAGTTATAAACATTTCAACAATTGGTTGGTTTAAAACAGATAAGTGTGCAAATTATATGGATCGGCAAGGGAGTTTTAACAGTTTTGCAATAAGCACGCATTGACTCAGCTTGTTACTATTCCAACGCCAGGTGACAATTTCTTGGACGTCCTTTTATCGGGCAACCTGTTTGTTCTGTATGATGTGAATACTATAGCCCCCTTTTCCACCTCTCACTCACTATCATTGAGCAGTATCATTTCAGTTAAGATCTATGTTATATATCGGCGACGCTGTTGTCGACGCTGCACTATGATTTTTGCGTGGCTGATTATTCACCGATCCTCACTATAGGTTTGCGCGGCTGATTATTAACTGATTTGTAAAACCTTCTGCAAATCAACTGGCTAACTCAAATGTCCGCCCGCAACTCAGCAGATCAATTTTTTCGTTGTCTTTAGCACTGCTATCACCTGATAGAGAAGTTTGTGCCGAAAAACAGAAGGCTGTGAAAGAAATTAGTTGTCTTTCGGGAATAAGAAAGCCTGCTGTCAAAGTTAGAAAATTACTTAGTGCGCGATGAAACATAGAAGTCTACAAACATATTTGATTTTTTCGAATTTAGCTTCCCTGAGCTTGGAGAAAGAAGAGCGGATCTCCAAGAAGCCTAGACTTTTTTACAAATCTGTGAACAACCGTCTTAAAATAAGCAATGGTATTGGATCCATATTTAATAATTATGGTGAGCTCTGCAAGTCTGGGTTGGGGAAGGCAAAGGTATTTGCTTCCTTCTTCAGGCCAGTGTACACAGGCCATCCCTATGATAATGTTGACAGTACTGATTTCATCTCCGCAAATCGAGATTTCTTGATATCAACAGCGACTTAGTTCGTAGAACACTGGTGAGATTCACCGAGCGAAGCTCCACATCACCTAACAACTTTCCATACGTTTTTCTGAAGAAAGCAGCAATAGGGCTTGCTCCCGAGTTGACTCTCAATTAACTGTATATTGGATGACAAGTTAATCAGCAAAAGCGATCGAACAAAAAAACATTCTGAAATCTTTCTCACTCTCGAAATTGTTGCGGTGTTATGGCCAACCAGTCTGCAGTTGTAGAAGCAACGAGGGCGGCCACTGAAAGAAGCAGTCCCTCGCCTAAGTTCAAAAGGCCATGTCGTTACGGTTAGGTGTGACATGCCAAGAATGTTGCTCGAGAGTGGTGAGAAATTAAGTAATTTCATACAAACCGCACCACAACTCGGCTGGTTTTTGCAAAACCGCTCCATTTTGTGCGAAACGTTTATGAGCTGCTCTCATTTGCCCTCCAGCAACTCTTTCGGACATAGTCAAATTGTAGTTAGGATGAGTATGAATTGGAACGATAATACTTTTACTTTTTCAACATTTTTACATCGATATGATATTTATGGGATCAATGTTTAGAGGAATGATGAGTTTTCAGTGTGTACGCAGTGAGCAGTATTAACCAAATGAATGTAATTGGTGATATACATGAATGTCAATCATGGGGTCTTCTCAACTTGCATATTTATTTCGGATATGGCATGCCTTTCCTCCTTGTTATATAACCAATCGTAGAGTTGTCACGTTTCTTCGCCCTCTGGTTTTCTCGTTTTGCTATTGGTTTAAACAAAATAGTAATTAATAGTAATAGTGTTGAGGATTGCAGTGTGCTGTTGGTACTTACACTTGCAGTTGTTGTTCTGTTGTCTGCTAATTTTATATTGTTTCTATGCACTAGTTTTTGTAGTGGATGTATTGTACTGATCTTCTTCAAGTGACTATGGGTTAGATGCCTAAAGGTGGAAGCAAAGCCCGCGGTCGTCCGAGAAACACATGAAGGCGAACACTTTAAAAAGAAAAAATATATAAGGCGTGAGGCACCCAAGAAACGTCGATTAATGCACCGGTTCATCTTTCATCCTTCTTCCTAAAAATTCAAGATTAATGAAGGTGGTTTAAAGTTATGTTAGAAGAAATGCAGCTTCTATTATTCTGTAGTATTGGTGTCTTTAAAACATAGCAACCAGTAAAGTCAGTTTCAATAATGTCTCGCAATTGTTGTACGGAGCAACGAAGTAATTATTACATCAGGTCACCAGCCCCTCCTCTGACTCAGATACACACTGAGGCAATAATGGGTCTAAAGTGGAAAGCCCTGCTTCTGCACAAACAGACAAAGCTAGAACCTTGTTTATTTAAACTTTCTTTAAAGAAGAGCCCTAGCCCGCGTTGAAAGCAACCATAGCGCCATCCGAAAATGTATTATAGCTGCAATGTGTAAAACGGAAAGTATCTTTGGTCGATTCTGACAAACAAGAAGTGCATATGCTCTATGATCCGGAGGCTTCCAGTACAATGCTCTATGTAGCTTCCATTTGAATGGAAACCAGCTCTGCTTATAGAAGCACAACTGCGGGCTCATTCAAATTGAGAAATCCACTTAACAAGCGTCTAGTAGCTAAAGCAAAGAGCAACTATGAAGAGGTATCTCGTCCTGATGGTGCATCCAAACACTAAAGCACGATTCTCAGTTACCTGACTCGATTCTTAACAATTTTGGTTGGCAAGCCGCGGTATAATAAAAGCAAGTGAAACAAACAGTGATGCCAATCGCACCTTTCTCAATGTCTGTTTCATCCCGCGCCACTTTTCTCTGTCTTTTACTCCCAGAAGCTACTATCAGCCTGTGTCGCGGCATTCACTCAATGCGTCCTATAGATTTAACTTTAATTTCCAGCTTCAGTAAGAATATGGTATTGTCTTAGCTTCGACTAAAGAGCTCACCGACCTTTTATGGTAAAGTAGAAAGCCTATCCACAACCATGGGGTTAAGAATGCATAGCTTGCCGCCAGAGGCAAGCGGTTCACACCACTTTTCCCACTTGTACTTTTCAAGTCACGTTGGATGCTCTTCTAAACACGTGATTGTTTCTGAAATTTAAGGCGAACGTGAATGTCTTCATAGCAGAGACGAGCTTCCTACAGATTAAGCTACAGGATCTTCATGATGTAAAAGTTAAACGTAAAACTGGGTATAGCTTTATTTGAACTTTATTTGAGCCTTTGCGGCTTGAAAAAATTAGATAGAATTTTCATTTCAGAGAATATGTAATAAATAAACTTTGTTTTGATTCGCAACAAGGCAGCATTTATTTAGTTCATTAAAAAACGAGATCGTGCTTCGCACTCACTTCGCTTACAGCGATTCTTACTCCACTTGTGGTGTAAATGCTGCCTGCATAAAGTACCAAAGTGAGGATGTGTGTTTTTGACAACTGTTTTTGCCATAACTCCATGTGGACCTAGCCTCCGTTCGTCGTGATCGTTCATACCGTCGGTAGCGTTAAAGTCCCCAACGACAACTTTATAGTAGCTCTTCTCGTCGTTGACACTCCTTTCGATTAGCTTGTAGAATTCCTCCTTTTCTTCGTCTGTGGCCGCAGATGTTGGAGCATATCCATTTATGATGGAGATGGTTCCTTGATCTTAGGTTTCCAGACGAACAACAGCTACTCGCAGACTGATGATCTTATAAGAGTCTACCAGGTGGTGCACAGCCGAATTGACGAGAAATCCAACTCCGCCAATATTCTTTCTGTCCACCTTTGCTCCGATAATGAGAAGCTCGTTGTGGTCGGTCCTTCTTATGGTTTCCGTTCTGCCTTTCGTTTCCTGCTGGGCGATAACGTCGTAGTTGATGTTGCGGTTTCTGTAAAGTAGTGTCCGAAGATCCTGCTCAGATGCGATCGTACGAAAGTTATAAGTGCAAACGAATAAGCAGTTTAAGTGTTGTGGTGGGAGGGAGTTTCCGGT
Source organism: Heligmosomoides polygyrus bakeri (assembly GCA_947359475.1). NCBI lineage: Eukaryota > Metazoa > Nematoda > Chromadorea > Rhabditida > Heligmosomidae > Heligmosomoides > Heligmosomoides polygyrus. Next base: position 106,681,734 of record OX375867.1, on the reverse strand, counting down.
AGTCCGATTCCAATGACGTCCTGATGGTTTAACTTCAAGATTAGATGGCCCCTCGCCGAAGGTGGATGCAACCGACGTCATAGAGGTCCACCTACTGCGCGCGGAGGACTGGGGCGCGGGTTTAGTAATTGTTTGAGCCATGGCGGTGGTCTTGTTACTCACATGTTCCTGGCCAGGGATACAGGGAGCCGCCCATACACGACAAAGCGTCGCGTACTGCGTAACCCTCTGTGCCGTTAGCCATCACTAAGTGATCTTCACTCCTTCACCGCGACGAGGTGGCACATAAAGGGGAACCTCTAAATGTAATTACATATTACACGCGTTCAAGTCAGACTATTCACGACCTACGTTAGGCCGCAAATGTAATACTGCAGTCAACTTTGGCCTCCGTACAAGAAGTCTCTTATCGATAGCATCGAGCAAGTACAAAGGAGTTTCACTTACCGGTGTTTCCTACTTAAGGGATTAGTCAGACTGTCTTATGAGGAACGCTTTAGGGTCCTTGGTGCAAATACATTGGAAAGGATGACTAGAAGGACCTTAGCCGATTTCCTCTTTATGTGCAAGCTAGCTACTGGTCTCTCTAACCTGGAATTCTATGACATCTTCGACAGACCTCCACTAGCGGTCTACTAGGTCTGTCAGGTTTAATTCGGTACGCGTGGCCCCAAGTATAGCAGAAATTACTTGGAGCCACCCGTACCGAATTAAACCTGACAGAACTACTACCGTCGCCTACGCTGGATCTTTTTTTGCAAGGTCAGAAATGAGGTGGAATAAGCTTGATGCTAGTCTATTCAGGTGGAAGCGATACTATACATTCCAAGCCCATCTAATCGGCTACTTCCAGAGAACTATTCCAGATCAGCCAGACTAGGATGCGTTGCCACCTTAAGAGATTGCTTTTTTCCGACGACAATGTTAATATCTGTTACTAACACTATTTATCTAGTTTTGTGTCTGCTTATTCATGTTTGTTAGTCACACTTTCTTTTCGTTCTATTTCGGCCGTAATCATACCCTCTCGACTTCGCAGTGTGGACCTCGGGAATGCTGGCGGACCTACTAAGATGGTATCCGGAGTCCTCCTCTCCTCCCACCATGTCGCTAGAGAACATGAAGTGTTGGCGGGCCATTGCCCTTCTGAACCAAGCTGTCCACTGCCATTCCCCCACCTCCTCCTCCTCCATTCAATTGGAGAGGTCGTCGGTTAATACGGTTCCATGTATCGCCTTGTGAACGTTCCCTATACTGCCTGTTCTCATAATGACAAGAAACCGATCTAAATAAATAAATAAAATGGAAAGATGTTCGAAGTTATGTTCGAAGAAATGAAAAACTTCTATTATTCTGTAGTATTACTATCTTTAAACCATAGCAACCAGTAACGTCAGTTTCAATAATGTCTCGCACATGTTGTACGTAGCAACGAAGTAATTATTACATCAGGCCACCAAGCCCTTCCTCTGACTTAGATACACACTGAGGCAATACCGGGTCTAAAGTGGAGAGCTCTGCTTCTACACAAACATTGAAGCTAGAACCTTGTTTATGGGCATTTCCTTTAAAGAAGAGCCTTAGCGTTGAAAGCAACCATAGCGCCTTCCGAAAATGTATTATAGCTACATACAATGTGTAAAACGGAAAGTACCTCTGGTCGATTCTGACAAACAAGAAGTGCATGTGCTCTACGATCAGGATGCTTTAAGTACAATGCTCTAGCTTCCATTTGAATGGAAATCAGCTCTGATTATAAAAGCACAACAGCAATATTCATTCAAGTTATGAAATCCACTTAGCAAGCCGACTAGTAGTTAAAGCAAAGAGCGACTATGAAGAGGATGTCGTCCCGATAGTGCACCAAAACACTACAGCACGACACGCATTGAATTGAGTCGAATATTAACAATTCCGGTTGGCAAGCCGCGGCAGAATAAAAGCAAATGAAACAAATAGTGATGCCAATCACACCTTTCCCAATGTCTGGCCATCTCGAACCATTTCTGTCTCAATTTCACTCCTAGAAGCTGTTATCAGCCTAAGTCGAGGCATTCATCAATGTGTCTTATAGGTTCACGTTAATTTCCTGCTTCAATAAGAATATGTCTTGTCTTGGCTTTGACTAAAGAGCTCCACACCCTTTTATGGTAAGATGGAAGGCCTATCCACAACCATGGGGTTAAGAATGCATAGCTTGCCGCCAGCGGCAAACAGTTCAAACCGCTTTTTCCACATGTATTGTACCACTTTCACCCTAAATTGAACATTTTTCAAGTCAAATTGGGCGTTCTTCTAAACACGACGATTGCCTCTGAAATTGAAGGCGAACACGAACGTCTTCCTTGCAGAAATGAGCTTCCTACAGGTTAAACTACAGGATCTCCAAGATCCAAAAGCGAAACTTAAAACTGGGTATAGCTTTCTTTGAACTTTCGGTTTGCGGTCCAAAAGAGTGTAATAGTTTTGTAAAATTTTTATTTTTGGAAAAAATAGATCATAAGTTAAGCTTTGTTATAATTCGCACGAGGCAGCATTTTTTTAGTTCATTAAAAGATGAAATCACTCTTATCCATCGGTGGTGTAGGTGCTGCCTGCATAAAGTATCAAAGCGAGGATGTGTGTGTGGTTTTGCAATTGTTTTCGCTATAACGTTCACAAGTGTGAGGCTCCATACAAACAGAAATTTCGCTATCCATCGAATGAAAATTGCGACGTTTTTGAGGAGGGCACGGCGCAATCTCCTCTTTTATCACTGAAAACGGCCTCCTTCCTGCTCTTCAAAACAAGTTTAAATCATTATGTGCCACATGCTGAGTGGGTGAATTGAAACTTCAAGAAAGTCGTGCCAAAATTTGCCTTCAACAAAAAACTATGCCAACTTTTTCGGAGACTCTATAGTGTACTGCGAAAAAAGCTCGTTTTGATTTGAAGGTGTTCAGTTTGATTTCAGAAGTCGTTTGGCTTGCTTAAAAGCGTGTCTAATTTGCCGTGAAAATGGTTTCAAGATCGTTTCAGAATGACAGAATTTTAAGTTTGCTCGCTTCTCGAAGTAAACTAGTCCTAAATTATATTAGAGGGCGGGGCAAAAGTAATGAGACAAATTGAAAAAAATTCTTTATCTCTTTATAACTCAATTACAAATTAACGATGCCAAGGAATGTGCATGCCATTAAGGTCAATTACTTGCTGCCATCGATCAGCCAATTTCCTGATTACATCCTTCCAGAACTGCTTAGCCCTGGTGCTGACCCACTGCTCGATACAGTTGTCAAGGACTGCTTGGGTTCTTGTGTCCCTCCCGACCAGGAAGTCCCGTAGGCTCAAGAAGTGGCGGTAGCCGCATGGAGAGATGTCCGGCGAATACGATAGGTGAAGCATGTGAATGTAGCCCAGCTGGGCAAGCTCATTCGTGGTCACTTTTGGTCGATGGCGTTTTCGAAGAGGAGGACCTTCTTGAAGCGCTGAGACCGAATAAGTGCGAGTCGCCGGTCCATCTCTTCTATTTCGTTTACCATGACCTTGTAGTTCATCGTCGTGCTTTTGGTAAGCAACTTCCAGCATACCGGTCCATGGACGCAGACTCAAAAACTCAGAAGGTGCTTCTCTCCGTCAACACCCGCCGAACGAAGGCCGGTAGCAGCTCATCAGGCTTCACCCAGACTTGCTGCTTGGCAGGGTTAAAGTAGAAGACGTACTTCTCATCCTGCATGAAAATTGAGTCCAGGCTGCTCAGGGTTGGGAATTGGGCGAGTATTGCGCGACACAGGTCGAATCGTCAGACTGGGGTTTCGGCATGAGACAGTCTGGGGTTTTCTCATGCTTCTGAAAAGGGCGGAAGTGGTAACTTCTCAGGTGGCCTTCAGTAGATAGCATACAAACATACAAATACGTATAAGCACAAAACCAGACTGCAGTCACGAGATATATGGACACGGCATGGAGAGTCTCATTACTTTTGGCTCCCCTAATACTAAGCCTGTTTTTTCTCCTTCCTATTTTTCTGTTTTAAAAATAATCTACAGCTTTCTTTCAAGGGCCTATAAAATCTTATAAAATTTTCATTCTTCTACATAACTACAAAAGCGCTTTCAAACTTGAGAGGGAGTAGCAAATGGTAATTTTTCATTGAGCTTTTTCACCGTTGAGCCAAGAGAAGGAATCGCGTCGTGCACTCCTCTAGCACGCTACGATTTGCATTTGATTCCTTATCAACCGTGAAAAAGTAAGCAGCATTCACACTACCAATCAGGTTTGCACATTGGTGTACTAGAAGAGTAAATGGCGCACTTGTTGCACACTCGAGTACTGTTCCCTTCTTGCAAAAATGAATCTAAGAATGTTTTACAACAGTTTTTTCCTAAATTCCTAAATGAATTTTATAAGCAATTCATATCTGTGTTAATTGTTAGGGCAGATAAAATGTAAACTCTGAACGAAGATCACGGTAAAATTTTCGAATCGAAGGTTTATCATAACATCTTCCTGTTTAACTTGGATGACCATTTTTATTTTGAGGATGTCCATTTTGGTTTTAAGCGTTTCAAGTTCGCAGCGAAAAGTGCCCATATTGACATAAAAATTTCCACGCCTCACCTGAATTTGCCAGAAATGCCAGATGCAGAGCTGTGCCTCTGTCTACATGGTCAAGAGCGCCTGTTTCATTATAACATCATTTATCATCCCTTCAGCAACTTCTGATATTTTATTGCGTTGTGATAGCCGTGATAGTGCGATAGCCAATCAGATCGCGCTCAAATGATCTTCCATGCAGACAGAGTGTTGTATCGCGTCAGCATTGTGATTGGTTAGAGCGTTTCCGGCTAGTGCCCATTTTGTTTGGGAGTTGGCTGCCACGCTACCACCTCCTAATGCTGATAGTCTTCGAGACATGAATCTTTGTTAAATTCACCTGCTCCCGACACAACACAAGGAAGTGAAAGACGCTCATTCGAAAATGGTGAGAAACTTTCCTCTACAACGCCAAAATTTCAAATTGTCGGAACATTTAAATAGTTCCTTTATAGCGGAAGTCTGCAGAATTTTTGATGGAAATTTCGATTTAGAAGCATCCACTTGTAGCGAGGTATAGTATACCAAAGTAATAGCGTCAAAACCGTCTTGATTTTTACAATACCATAAATCTTATTATTTATCCTCAATTTTTTTTAATTTTTTGCTTACATCAGTGCTATTCCCGAACTATGTCGACTACTGCCCGTCCGCTTGGAGAAAGGACGACTCATGACGCAGTGCGCTCACGGTAACACACAACAGCTATCCAAATGCGAAATCCCCCTCAAATATTGCAATATCAACACAGCTCCGCGCACTGTCGTCAAATCGACGGATGAAAGATTAGCATAGCAGGGCTGGACAAATCTGCTTCAACGTTAAATCGATGCGAAGGTATGTACTTTAACAAACATGAACAGAATGAAAGCTGGAACGGCAGGATGTGACACTGCTCCGCTGCATCCGTCTTTCGCTATATGAACCGACTCTCACCACCGAAATCTTGCTGTAAACCTTTCTCCAACATTTTCCTAGTAGTGTATTGTGCGCTTGATAGCGCAGTAGGAAGAGGAACCAAGTGTCGTCTGTACTACTATACAATGATCTTGGTTCGCACTTTTCGTATAGCCCAATAAAAGCATTCCAACCCCCGTGGTCAAAGAATTATTACCAGACCAGGCTGGGAAGGGCAAAACACTTAACTAGTTCTTCATTTGGCCACCGCAAGTCATTGTTTGGCTAAATACGCATTCGAATCGCCTCCACGAAAACGCGTAGAAGTAGGATGCGTGGCGCATTCTAAAAGAGATTGAGTAAGGCCAACACTAGTCCTTTCGGGCCGCACTGCTTCGAGACACACCACTTATCGTTTCTATGCTTAACTCGCAACTGGAGCAACTTTTTATTATTGAAGAAAGGGTGGGCTGTTCGCAGGCTCCCATGTTGAAAGCGAGTTCAAATCACGCCAACGAGATCGACTAACGTTAGCCTATACCGTTTACTGTACTGTGAACCTAATGTGATAACAACTACTAAAAATTAAAGGATGGGAGGGATAATCACTCATATCATAATCTCTTTAAAGGTGAAAATCTCCACTGAAATACCGTACCCGTCTTATCGTACCTAAATTTAAGACAGAACTTTGTAGAAAAGTGTGGAACCTTTCTGTCAGATTTTTTGAAAGAAACATTTCTATAAAGTATACCACCAGCAGAAATGTGTACACAATTTGAATGAGCATAAAAGTTATATGCTTCTATCCAAAATAATTCTGTAGACGCACCGCGACCGACAAAAAAACGATTGAAGTTTTGTCCTTTTTTTCAACAGATCATTACGCTCACTAGTCTAGAACATTCTTCTTCTTCTTTTTCTTCCTCTTCATCCTTCTCTTCTTCTTCCTCTTCTTTTTCTTCAGAGGTTACTCGACTAGTGGCGGGGTCCGCGCTCTTGATCTGTTGTTGCCACCGCTCCCGATCGGGTCGACTTTCCTTTAATGAGAGCGCCAATGACTGATCTGGATGTATCCCAGCTGCATTCAAGTGCTGATGTAGCTTTTCGAGACAACGCCGCTTTGATCGTCCTAGAGGCCACTCTAACGGCACTTCGAGGTTGCAATCGGTCTTAGTGATCCTAGATTTATTTTATGTAAAGAGCAATTCAACTATTAAGGATGCATTGGCCTCACACCAGTTTTCTTACTCAGAGTGCTATTCCCAATAGTTTTAAAGGAGGTTTTCCAAATAATTAAAGGTGCGAAAATCTAAAAAGAAGTAGTAAGATCGCTGCAGCCAAACGTTTCTACTTTCGAGGTTTGGTGAAGTTAGCAAACGGTAGAACGCTAAATGCACAGTGAAACTCTAGACTTTCAGGAGCGAAAACTATCCGGCCTTTCGTGAACTGGTGGTAATGTATCGCCTTTTTCTCGCTTTAGGCTTCCTCACCTTCATCAACGCTGCAGGTCGTAAGTGTTTCGTACATTTTCTCTCATTCAGAGTATCCTGAGCAAGGACTCCCACGTCATCCCCAGCACTGAAATTTGAAGCAACGCTAGCAATTGGAGTCGCAGAGTGTGGGTGTGGGGTCATTGCTGGCATGATTCTTTCGGGATCGGAGCTTAATCACGTTCACGTCCTATCTCCATTACTTGGGTATGTCGCTACTCAAACTCTCTGTAGCCGACAACCTGGTTACCATAGTTTCCGGTGACCGAAGCAGCATAAGATTAGACAGAGCTTACTTAGACCGCGACCAGATACATCTGGTCTCAGCACTAGTTATATGCTTATTTTATATTCGCTGACTCTAGCGTTAATTTTATTGGGAACTCAAAGTCTACGCAAGTGGTTCTTTATTTGTTAGTAAAAGTAAATGCAGGAATATATGCAAAATATATATCTGAATGAAACAAGTTTTTGCTATTTTTACGTGGACTTTCTCAAGTCCAATTGTGCCTATAACTACATCGCACAAAGATTTTCCCGTTCAGTCGACAATGTCGTGCTTTGAATTTAGAGCGCTGCAGATTCACCGATGTAGAAAGAGACAAAGGCTACACTGGAATGCTCCTTAAAGGAAGGTTAAGAAAGACAGCTGGAAACGGGAGGACGGTAGAATTGATATGTGGAAGAGGTAGGGTGGCCGGATTTTTAAATCATTCTCTTTGCGTCTTTGTCAGTCACTCTAAAAAATGCTCCTATTAGAAGTTTATTTGTTTGTAGCATTGCTGCAGTACGGTTAGTGATGAATTCTCTGCCTAGGAAATCACAACTACACCTGCGAGTCCGGCGTTTTGAAGGAAAGTTCTCCACGGCAAGCCCGATGTGGTAATGTGTTTTCTTTTTTCTCGAAACTGGCAAAACTTTCGAAAAATAATAACCCCGTCCAATTAGCAACAGTGGGATAGACCTGCAAGAGTAGTTCAAGAACTATAGAAAGTTGCAAACTCATCATTAATTTTGTTCTTTCTGCACTAGAGGTTTTCAAATTTTTCGTTTGAAAACGGTGTAAAGCTCCGCAAAATATATGTGAACCTTTAACTAGCCTATGAATTTCCTACCCTTTTGGCTGCGGTAGAGTACGTTATTTTGAACCCATAGGCACCCAGACGCAAAATGCACAAAAATCTTAGGCCTAGAGAGCGCGGCGAGGTGCGAAATTGCGGTGGCTGTAATGAATTAGAAAACTTTTCAGCGGTATCTACAGCTAGTTGAATAAAGTTCGAGTTTGAACCAATAAGCTCCTCTGTTGCATGATTCAGTGGAGTAACAAGCACAGCTGGCTATCAGAATATATACAATTCAGGTTGCAAGGGAATTCTCGAAATGCTCTTCGATATGCCTAAGGAAGAACGGCCCTCGCCCATGTACGACTCAGTCACCTATGACCCCACGCCCAACACCCCAACAACTGTAGGAAAGGACGGGATATGGAACGGAGTAGATTACCGCAATGGCTCTACAGTGAAGCCTTATTGCGATACTGGTCCAGTCATCAACGGGTAATTTTTCAAAGTTTTTTCCGAATGCGATCACGACATATCAGCTGACTTTTAAGATCATCCAAAGCTGTATGTGTGAGTGGCAAATGGGTTCCTACGCTTGGCGTCTGCCCAAGTGAGTTTCTTCAATTTTTCGTAATAGAGGGGAGTATCTATAACAAAGGAAGCGGTTTTAGAATTTTTCAAGAAGAAGCCGAATCTAAGCAATAGAACTCCTATAAAGACAGAAACATTAACCTCTGTGAACAAAAAACATGAGGGACTCCATAAGTCGTTAATCTGGCCCCATGAGGAGGAGAGGACGAAAACGGCCAACCAATCCGCATCGATCGGTCGTGCCACACGGTGGAAATGTCCCGAATCGACTACCTGATTGGGTGACGAGGGTCGTATTCAGTTTCTGCTCCAATGGGCTGGCGCGTTCCCGTCTTTCGCGTGTAAGCCACCTTAACGAGTGGCTATAATTTTTTCTTCACTGAAGAATTTTATCTTTATTGTACGCGTCAACTGCAAGCTCAGAAATTAGACGTAAGTAGGTCTGGCTGTGTTGTCTCAAATGGTAGTGCTTCACACGGTTTGCTTCCGAAATATGAGAAAATACAGTTGTCCAGCCTTATTTATCACTAGTGGTTGAATAAATTCAAAAAATTTAGAAATGTGTTCGATCGGCAGCTTGAAGGAAAATGGGAAATTCGTAGACGTCACAGCAACAACTAAAGGAGACGAGCTCAACCCCCCGCCAAGGGAACAGACATTGATTCCTATAGTGCGTAAAGTTGACAAAGACAAGGTCCAACACGGCGTCAAAGTTGTTGCTCTTTGTAAAGCCGAAGATTCTACAACTGGTAAGGAAAACCATGCAGTTGCTCAGAGTCACATCGAAAACTGTTTTCCTTTCAGCCGCTGAAGGCGTCCAGGAATTCGAATGTGACAACGGGAAGTGGAAGCCAGAGCCCGTGCCCTGCCCCTAAGCTTGTTATATAAGATTGAGTTCGCGATTAATCAGTCCTGATTATCGCATCACTGATTTGTACTTTAGGGGTGGTAAATAAACAGCAAGTTCTTCTTGTGTGGCTCTTTTCTGCTGAATAAAATTCTGCTAACGACTCGCGCGACCATCCACTTTCTGTTATGCCACAGAAGTAGCAAGCGACAACAGAACATAATAACTTAGCTTAGCTTTCTTCACTGATTGTGCAACAAGGAGGTGTTATAATAAACGCGGTTTGTCGGAGGGAAGGTGGCGATGCGAACCATTAATATTTACTGTTACTTCTTAATAATATTCATGTATATTTGAAGTAAAGCACTGCACACATTGGTTCTCTTGCGTCTTCGAGGCACTTTGAAAAGGCAAATACTGGTAGATTCCCAATAATTAGGCCCATTTTACACGCATCTAAATAACAGTTGAAATGAAACGCAATATTTATTTATCTATTTAGTTGTGTGTAAATTAGGCAAAGACATGTTACATTATATCCAAAGGAACGCAGCCACTATACTCTCGACGAGGCCCAGAAGGTTGGGGGGAGGGGGTGGAAAACGATCAACATACGTGACGTTGAAAGGTGGACCCCTCATTGGGATTGCGCTCAAATGCTAGCTGTCATAACCACCAGTGAACTGGAACAATGCACAATTCAAAACATACTAATTAGCGATTCTTTATTACACATATTGTCACAGAAATCCGTTTGTACTAAAATTACTCAAAAATGCCATTCATACATAAAATTTTGAAATTCTCATCATATTCGATAAAGCTCAACGAGTCTCTAAAGCGCAAGGAAGCGATGGGTTTTAGCCAGCCAAACAATGGCAAAGCTTTTAAGCTAAGCTAGCATTGCAAAAATTGTCCGCTAATCAGCAATCTTCTTGTTCAGCGTTTGTCTCGAGTCGAGGCGAGACCGGTATGGTTTCGCCACTCTACGCGATCAAATGCTTGATCGGGGTGGATACCAGCTACCTTCTGGTCTACATGCAACGTATCAAGCCAACGCTACTTCCGCCTCCCTCTAGGCCGTTTTCCGGTCATATCTATGTTATGGCCAGTCTTACGAACAGTGTCAGCACTAGCTCGAAGGACGTGGCCATATCACCAAAGGCGAGCTTCACGTAACTTGTCAGCAAATGGAGCGACTCCAAACCTCTGACGTATTTCATCTTTGCGAATATAGTCCATAGACCCCAGCCGTCTAGCGCACCATTTTCGTTTCCATCACGCTGAGGCGAGTCTCAACCTCCTTGGATGCAGGAAAGCACTCAGCTCCACACATCGCTACTGGTCGGACGACGGTTTTATAAATTTTCGGTTTAAGGCGTTCCATATCTTTCTATCGCATAAAACGCCTGTCAACGAGCGCCACTTAGACCACACTGCGCTCACGCGTCAGTTAACTTTAAAAAAGTAGCAATAAAGACTAATAAATACACTATTAAAACAAACTAAAATTAAACTTAATGTTTTAATGCATTGTTTCCTTGAGAATTTATTAATAAAAAATTAGTTAAAACGTTTTGCTTAATTAATTGTGTGCTTTTACGAATCAAAAAAGGTTATAGCACCTCCTTCTTCACTGATGAGCCACCAGGTGGTACAACAAAAAAGGTTTGTCTGAAGAAATGTGGCGAAACGAACCTAACATTTAGTTGACATCTATTCATATTATTCATTCAAACTTTAAGTTTTATTTTATTCGAACGTCAGACTACCGTCAGACGTGATTGCAAAACCAAGATACTTGAAGTTTGTCGCTTGTACAAGCGCACTACCATTGATATCAATGGAGCCGGCCTTGTTTACGTCTACCGTCAAGTACCCAGATTTTTTGACGTTGAGCCCAAACATCGCTATGCGGTCGCACCAAGCTTGCGCTTGTCGCTCGTGTTTGGTTTTATCTTCGCTTGCACTACCTCATCTGCACACCTGCCGTTTTTCTTCCAAGTAGGGATCGTCGTGCTGCCAACTACCAGCCAACCTTCTTTTCCGCTTTTAGAACCAGGTTGAAAGGCCTTGTTAGCCACTCAGCAGGATTCCAGCACCTCAACTTCCATAGGTCGCCCGCTATATCGTCGTGACCTGTTGCTTTGCCTGGCTTCATCTTCTTCAAGCCGGCTTCGGTCTTCTCCATAGTGATTTTCTGCACAGTACCGTGCGTAGGAGGGACGCAGGTGATGGACGGATGAGCAAACTCTACTGTCGAGATTCTCTCGAAGTAGTCATGCCATCGCTTCATTGTCCTTTTGCGGTTGGTTAGTGGATGGCCGTTGTCATTGTTGACGCCCAGGGATTTCTCGATGCCCTCGGTCTGACGATGGCGTGTTTTGCAAGTCGATAAATATGTCGTTCACCAACGCGGGTCCCGAGGTTGTCGCTGAGCTCATCATAATGAGCGGCTTTTGCAACGGTTACGGCCTTCTTTTCCGCTTTCTTCGCCTCCTGGCCAATTGTCCGCAGTCTTGTCGGAGATCACGCATTCTTTTCTGGAAAACAAAACGAGCATGTTCCTATGTTTTGGATACTGGATAAACAAGTACAACATTGGCACGGCTTGCAGAAAAGGTTTCGCCGAATTTATTAGGATGGTGTCAATTAACAAAGTTATTTAGAGGGCAAATGTGAGATTGTATGTCGGCCTGACAGTATACTCAAACACATGATGAAAGCACAACAGTAAATTACGCCGAATCCATTACAATTTCGCCGTCCAGTAACAGAATAAAAAGGAATGAAGCAAGCAGAGATGTCGTTAACTACTGTTCTCTTTTGACGAAGCACCCTCATGCGAGTGTGTCTCTGGCTTATTGTGCGATTAACATCGCAATAGATGCGTGTTGGTGCGTGTTAGAGCCACAAGCGTTCTGAAGAACTCCTTGGATGGGCGCTCCAATGTCGATGATTTCCTATCTTGCTTTTTTCGCCGTCTCATGAAATTACCTTTCGACTAAACGTGGGTTTGCGGATATTGTGTTTTTAATGACCTTTTTGCCTACTTCGCCGCTTTTCGTTCATAGATGATCTATTTCAAAACCACTTCATTAAACCGAATTATCAGATTCAGTGTGTAAAATAATTGCAAACTTATTTTTCTCTTTTTCTTCGGCCTCAATGCCTGCTCGTAGAAGTTTGAATATGAGGATGTTAACAAGCGGCTGTATGTTTTGCGTTATAAAAGCTGTCTCTACGCGTTCTGTTTGATGAGCCATGATCGATGCGTCAGGTTCGTCTTGAACTTCAATGATCAAGCTGCGGAGTAGCATCGTTTGCGATCTCCTTGGACTCTTGCTTTCCGGCCTTGCAATGATTTCCTGAGCCTTGTTTTCTTCTGACGTTGTCGTACTGAAGCGACAGAATAAAGTGGCTTTTAGTTTCCCATGATAGTCAAGTGATATCATGAATATGTCGAATAAGAATGCGAACAACTAGTAAGAGGATACAATGCATGACTCGGAATAAAATGATGAAGTAACCGGGGGAATTAGACAAGGAATAACGAAGCATGGGTTCAATGATACCGTTTGCTCACGTCGGTCATTTTTTTTTTTGATGCCTGATAAACATGTGTTCAGTACGTCTATGAGGATGAGAAAGGTTGCGCAAGGTTAAGCATGGAATAAACTAAGTATTGCTTGATTACGACCCAAATAGCCGAAATGTCAGGAAACGATGTTTCGAAATCGGCTTTTGCGTCTTATTTTAGTTTTAGGAGTAGATAAAAGTGGTATAATGTATAAAACCCATAGGTGAATTGAAGCGTTCCCACCAGCTTTAGCCGTATCTGAAACGGATGACGCTCCCTTTGAGCAGCTTCAGCACCCTATTAGTTGAGATGCACTTATAGAACACATGAAATGTGTTACGAAGTGCGAATAATTATTGGCGAAATGTTCAACATTAAAGGCAATTTCGTCGATGCGGCCTGTGTAGTTACTACGGGAACCATACTGAGCTTGTAATGACGTTTAATCACACAAAAACTGTTGGTAACGTTGTCTTGAGAGTATATAGATTTCTAGGATTGCGATTGGTGCAGTGTCGATTTACGTCGACTTCTGTGGGAGAGCATTTACAAGTGACTTCAATTTTACACTTTAACAAATCAGTTGTGTTTGAGCATAGATACGAAAACGAATAGCCATGTTCGACCAGTGCTAACTGCTCGTTTTGTGTAGAAAACGAGTATTGAGAAAGGAAACTGTAGTTGCGACTAAGCTGGTGATAGAAAGGTGATAGAAAGATGCGTTTACGAGAATTACAGTACCGCCGCTAAACATTCAACCAAACGACGTTTGCGACGCAAAAACGCGTTTTTTTGCGTCGCATCATGATAACTTTGTTCAAAATAAAGGCTTTCTCACCAAAATTTACAAGGGCTCCTAGCATCACCCTACCTACCAGTGGGCATGCAACCGCCATTAAAAAGTGGATGGAAGCCTGAAAACCAGTGCCGCAATTAAGGAGGGTCCTAATTGCTGTGACCTGACCTAACACCGTCGCCGAGTCTCGCTTAACTATGTCCCCAGGCGCAATTAGTGCTGCCCAGTTGAATTTTAAAATTCTTAAACCCAACTAAATTTTATTTTTCTGCTGTTTATGACCTTCTCCTTGCTGCGACAATTCATTTGGTACCAAATTTGGAAGGGAAAATGTGCATGAGTCTGCAGCTGCTTCAACCGATTTTGTTTATTTCAACGGAAGCATTCTCATTCTAAAGCTTGTATTGTAGCCTGCAATCTTCTCATCTTTAAGGAGGGAAATGGCATAGAAATTTTACGTTTCGAGTTCTCTTTGGGCATTTGTATGTTGGTTGCAATTCGTCAAAACTGCATGTGAACCTTGGTAGAGAGCACTCCCTATCGCCGATTTTGGCTGCGAATATCTACGTCCTAAGCAAATGAGTTAGTCCATAAATACGTTGGCTAATCGTACGCAATGTAGAGACTGCAGGTATCGAATATCGAGAAACCAGGTGATCAGATGGCCGAATTTCAGCTGGTTAAAGTGAAGACTTCTTTCAAAAGTGCGACTGAGCTTCTACAGCGTTTCATGCTCAGTCTTTGCAGAATGAATGCTAGAAGCCTAGCATTCATATTAAGTATTTTTCCGCTCAAAATTTTCAACCAGCCCAGACGTCAATATTTTGACGCACCAGATCGAGCGTCGATGTAGAGGTCTTCTTCGACCATAATTGCACTGACCTGACATGCCCTACAGAGACGTTGCACTCGGCTGCATGACCAACGAATCCCTCACTTCTCTTTCTCGTAATTACGATCCTGTTCGACTTTATGCAGCTTACCAATATCGATCCATGTTGCCAAATCTCGATGGGTTTTTGGGTGTAGATAACACAGATTCTATGATTCTCAAAATTGTGTATCTAGCCGCAACGTAAAATATGCATTTATCATTTCCACGCCGAGTTGGACACTTTTCGAATTAAGTTGGAATTAAACATCTTCCAAATTAAAATGAGCTTCTTACAGGTTAAAACACGAACACTTCAAGAAGGGTAGAATAATTTTTTTGTCCAAGAAAAATTTGATATAACTTTATTGAATTTTTTAAGTTCAGCTGACCAAACGAGTGTAATAATTTTTCACAAGTTTTGTTTCTTTTGAAAAAATAATAAAATAACTTTTGTCTTAAAGCGCAACAAGGCAGCAATCATTTAGTGCATCAAAGACCAGATTGCGCCCTGCGCATGAAAAGCTTGCCGCGAATTTTATTTGATTGATAGTGTGAACGCTGCTTACATGAAGTACCAATGTGAGAATATGTGTTTTTTTTACAATTTTCTTTGTTATGTTGTTTACAGGCGTAAAACTCTATGCAAACAGCGATTTTGCTATCAATCTAATAAAAACCGCGAAGTCTTGGACAATTGCATGGCGCAGTCCCTTTTTGGCGGTAAAAACTGCCGCTGTTCTGCTATTTAGAATACGATATAAACCATTATTTTCTACAAAAAATGAGAATTTTATAAAACTTCAAAAGAAGTGTTCAGTTTTTGGGTAAGTGAATGAAAGCATGAAATAAATCGTATTGAAATTTTCAGCCAACAAATTCATGTTATTAGGTTGTCCGGAAAGCTCCTAGCGTTTTGCGTTGCTATCTTTCATTCGTCTATTATGAGGTAAAAATTTAACTTGTATTGCACATTAACGTTACTTTCTGCACAGAATTTTTCGCTCTATCTGACTAAAAAATTATGTTTCAACATTGTTTTATGTTTCTGTTCTTGAAGGGCTTATTGGTGTATGTCGAAAGAGCAATTCCGAGCGATATCTCATCTTCAAATTGGGACAATCCGCAGCCGAGACTGCTCGACGAATCAATCGAGTGTGGGGCCTAATAGTGTTGGAGAAGGCACTGTGCGCCAGTGCTTCAGTAAAATCCGGACCGGAGATTTCAGCCTCGAAGACGATCCCGTGGCGGTCGATCTAGAGCAATCCTGGACGACGAGTTGAAGGAATTGGTGGAAGCCGAACCATCCTAAACAGTTCGCGAAATCGCGGAAGAGCTAGACGTCAGTAGAACTGCAGTTGCGGATGCTTTGAAACGCCTTGGGAAGGTAAAAATTCTCAAAACGTGGGTGCCCCAAGAGATGAGTGAGCGGCAAAAATTCAAAGTCAAAAAGTCACGCTACGAGATTTGTTCTTCTCACCTTTTACGCAACAAAACGGACCCCTTTTTGATCGAATCATCACTTGTGATGAAAAGTGGATTCTGTATGATAACAATAAACGTTCCGGCAGTGGTTGCACGCCGACGAACCTCCTAGCCATTTTCCGAAGGCGAACCTTCACCAAAAGAGGTAATGATCACTGTGTAGTGGTCAGCGGCTGGTGTGATCTATTACAACTTTTCGGCGCCAGGCCAAGCGATCACAGCAAAGTTCTATTGTAAGGAAATCGACGAAATGCACCGAGAATCGAGTCAACTTCAACTAGCATTGGTCAGCAGAAGAGGCCCGATTCTTTTGCACGATAGCGCCCGCCACACGTTTCGCAAATCACCACACGAACATTAAACGAACTAGGGGTTGAAGTTCTGCCTCACCCGTAATTCTCTAGGCCTTTCTCCAACCGATTGCCATCTTTTCAAACACTTTCAGAACTTTCTCGCCGGTAAAACCTTCACCAATCAACACCAAGCCAAAACAGCTTTCGTGAATTTTGTCGAATCTCGACCACCTAATTCTTTCGCTGATGGAATAAGTTGATTGGTTTTCCGTTGGAGAAAGTGTGCTGACTCGAGCGGTGCTTATTTCGACTGAATCCGATAAAATTTGAGAAAGTTATGTTAGTTCATAGTGAGGCACTCAAACCATGAGAACTCTCCGGACAACCTAATATGATGTATGCAATCGCGAAAACCCAAAAGGTTCTCAAGATTTGGCAGCATGGATCGATATTGGTGAGCTGCATAAAGTCGAACAGGCCCGTAATTACGAGAAAGAGAAGTGAGGGATTCATTGGTCGTGCAGCCGAGTGCAACGTCTCTGTAGGGCATGTCAGGTCAGTGCAATTATGGTCGAAGAAGACCTCTACATCGACGCTCGATCTGGTGCGTCAAAATATTGACGTCTGGGCTGGTTGAAAATTTTGAGCGAAAAATACTTAATATGAATGCTGGGCTTCTAGCATTCATTCTGCAAAGACTGAGCATGAAACGCTGTAGAAGCTCAGTCGCACTTTTGAAAGAAGTCTTCACTTTAACCAGCTGAAATTCGGCCATTTGATCACCTGGTTTCTCGATATTTGATACCTGCAGTCTCTACATTGCGTACGATTAGCCAACGTACTTATGGACTAACTCATTTGCTTAGGACGTAGATATTCGCAGCCAAAATCGGCGATAGGGAGTGCTCTCTACCAAGGTTCACATGCAGTTTTGACGAATTGCAACCAACATACAAATGCCCAAAGAGAACTCGAAACGTAAATTTTCTATGTCATTTCCCTCCTTAAAGATGAGAAGATTGCAGGCTACAATACAAGCTTTAGACTGAGAATGCTTCCGTTGAAATAAACAAAATCGGTTGAAGCAGCTGCAGACTCATGCACATTTTCCCTTCCAAATTTGGTACCAAATGAATTGTCGCAGCAAGGAGAAGGTCATAAACAGCAGGAAAATAAAATTTAGTTGGGTTTAAGAATTTTAAAATTCAACTGGGCAGCACTAATTGCGCCTGGGGACATAGTTAAGCGAGACTCGGCGACGGTGTTAGGTCAGGTCACAGCAATTAGGACCCTCCTTAATTGCGGCACTGGTTTTCAGGCTTCCATCCATTTTTTAATGGCGGTTCCATGCCCACTGGTAGGTAGGGTGATGCTAGAAGCCCTTGTAAATTTTGGTGAGAAAGCCTTTATTTTGAACAAAGTTATCATGATGCGACGCAAAAACGCGTTTTTGCGTCGCAAACGTCGTTTGGTTGAATGTTTAGCGGCGGTACTGTAGGATGAAGGTGAAGGAGAAAAGCGTGCGTTCTCGTGAGATTTCGTACGACAGTTAGATGTGCTTCGACCACAGGTTCTTTGTAAATTCTGTAAAACAGGCATCCTGATGATAGCTAGCCACAGCCACGTACGCAAAACCCACAGCATTCTGTGCTGTACGTAATACCAGGAAACGTGTTAGCTTCCTGTGAATCCTCGAAGAGTTTACGTTAGCACATTTACGCCCTACGCATACACCATATGTACGCATCGTTTGCGTGCCTCAACATTGGCAATAGTATTGCGCGTATAGGAAAATGTTCTTTTTCACATTGTAGCGTAATGCGATGAAAGGTTGCTTTGATTTGTTGTACAACAGAACCATTACGCCTTTAGGTAAAGAAGTATGCATTTCAAGTCAATCCGTTTAGTTTTGCGAACACTAGGTCTATGGAAATGACTTGTTGACATAATTGAGATAACGAAAGTAATGCCAAAAACGCGAGAAATTGCGATCGACGAGTAGAAAGAGTGACAAGATGAACAACATCCCTTCCTAGTAAGTTATTGCGAAATCGTGAAAATAGGAAGTATTTGCGAGATACTTGACGTCAACGTCTAAATTTATGTCCACATACGCAGTTTGTCATACAAGTGCTTGCAAGTAGGATTTAATCAGAATTATCATGATGGTGATTGCTGCCTTTGGCCAACAGTCAGTGTTATTGACCATGGCGATGCAGAAGCAACAGTCTACCGTCTCACGGAAGGGGCTCGGGTGGGTATGTAAGGGTGCTTTATTTGACTTGCATGTCGTGCTTTAACTTGATGCGAACCATGTGTTCGTGACGGCCTAAGGCATACGCCTGCTGAAAGCATGAAACTAAGTTCAGAATCGGTGACGTGCGTTACGACACATGACTTTCAGCGCAAATTTGTAGATCAGTAAATGAACAGAGATGGACTCACCCTTTTATGCAAGAAGCCATAGCAGACAAGGAGCTTAGAGTACACTATGGGTTCAACGCTACTGTTGGGTGCAAAAGTGCGAGTAGTACAGGGTGCGCCAAAATTATGGCGACAAGGTTTTCAATTCGCCGAAAGAGAAAATACGGTACTTTCGAGAAACCAACGATGCGATAATGTTTATCAGTCTATTGTAAACTATACGCAACATTGAGATTAGACGATATCTCCATCGGCATCGATATAGACTTTGAGACGCTTCGGGAAGGCATCGACGGCGGCACGCAAGTAAGGCGCGTTGAGCTCATCCCCCGCCTTTCTTCAAAATGGACATCATAGAGACGCACGGGGCGGTGAAGTTTCCAGCAGGCTTTGGCGTCCAGAGCTGGCCAGAGCGTGTAATCCATCGGATTCAAATCCGGAGAGTTGGCTGGCCACACGTGAAAGCTGATGAATTGCGGAAAGTTGCCTTTGCACCAGTCTTGTAGCATTCTTGCTCCGTGAGCTGGAACTCCTTCCTGTTTGAAGGTCCAGGAGGGTGCACTTGGGTCTTCTTGTAGGCCTTAAGTCCCAGTTTACGGAAGATTCTTCTCAACGACGTCTCTATGATGTCCATTTTCCCGACAACCGGCGGACCGAGCGTGCCGGCTTCCTACGAATTTGTTCACGTACCTTCCTAATGTTGTCCGTAGTTGTCACAGATACGTGTCTTTCCCGTCCTGATCTATCATCCTAGGTTCCCAGGTCTTCTTAGCGTCTGATGGACCTATTCATAATAGTTTGATGAACTCCAAGACGATGGTGAATGCAGCGTGCCGAGAAGCCTTCACGCTAAAGCTCAATGATTTAAGAACGGTGGCACGAACGTTTCACTATCTTGAAAAACGATTTATTGTTACGTTTGACTGAGGAAAGCATAAACTAATTGACTCAATAAAAACAATAAGAGCACGAAAAAAAGCAGACGCTCCGAATAAAAGGTCAAGTTGTTTGCACATGTGCTGTCGCCATAATTTTGGCGCACCCTGTAGAACGATCATAGAAATAGTGACGGGTATTATAAGTGTGGGTTTGTATGGGATCACTTGTGTTGTTTCTGCATAGGTGACGTGTTTTTGGCGCTTTTTGGCGATTGCACCCATATGGTATAATTTTCACATTCATTAACTCTATCGTGCTCTAACAGTTGTAACCTGAAAAACTGTAACCTGAGCGAGTAAGGGCGCGAAGAACATCGATCGTTAATGTGTCAAATTGCACGCGCGATCATGTTTGGAGCGCGATAATTCTGGCATGTGTAAATCCTTCCGACCGCAGCTTGTGGATTTTGCAGCAGGTAAGAAGTTTCAGCAATTTGCCGAAGCGTAGCAATGTAGGTTAAGAACGGACAAACTTACAGTGGTGCGAAAATGCAGGTCAGGCTTGTAGAACCCTTTTTCGATTTCAGTCGATCACTGCGGGAAGAGGCGATGAGCTGACGGCCTAAAAATGCAAAGGCTAACAGACCACTTAAGATACTTTACGAGGAAACGTTCACAGCTTTCCTGCTGCCTAACCTGCCTTAGTCACAGCTGCCGTTATAGAGCGGCGAACGGCAACAGTAAAGATTCTTCCGCCCTTACTCTTCCGTCATGGAGCTTTCGGCACCCACAATGACCCTGCTCTGTTCAACTCGATGAGCTCTATAGAGCTGTTTCAATCTCTATCAATTTTTGAGTTATCGATTTTTTGATAATTTCGCATCGAGGACAAGGCTGCAGCGGAGTGGCGATGACATCACCGAAAATCAATGTTTTCGAAGTTGGCCAAGTAGGGTACCATTCGATAGCGTTTTTGATGGAGAATTGAACGATGTTACTCAAAGTAGCAAGCACTGCAATCTGAGCGAGTGACGGCGCGGAGAACATCGATCGTTGATGTGGCAAATTGCACGCGCGGTCGTGTTTGTGAGCGCGATATCTCTGTCAAGTGTGAACCCTTTCGAGCGGCTTGTGGGTTTTGTAGTAGGTAAGAAGTTCAAGCAGTTCGCCAAAGCCCAGCAATGTAGCCTAACCAGTGAACTATCTCAACGGTAGGTCGGAACGGCCCAAGTGTTGTATAGTGGCAGATTCGCCTTTCTCTGGGAAACAATAAAATGCAAGTATCTCGACCCCAATACAACTCTGCGCAGAGTTAGGGACGACAGAAGTTGGGCCGTTGGCGGTGTTAGCCCTCTGCCTGCACGCGGAGGGCGGGCTCAAGTTGACTGGAAACGGCGATCATGGGGATTACGCCGCCCCTCTACGCACTGCGCCATCATCGCTCGCTCGTCATCGCTGTTTCCTGCCAACTTGATCCCGCCCTCCGCCTCCAGGCCTAGTTCTAACGCCGCCAACGGCCCAACTTCCGTCGTCCCTAACTCTGTGCAGAGTTGTATTGGGGTCGAGATATTTGCGTTTTGTTGTTTCCCAGAGAGAGGCGATTCTGCCCATATACAACACTTAGGACGTTCCGACCTACCGTTGAGATAGTTTCCTGGTAAGACGAACAGAGTTACGGTGGTGCAAAATGTGCAGGTCAGGCTTGGGCGACGCAATTTTTTCCGGTTTCAGTCGACCACTGTGGTAAGACGAGGCGAGCTAACGGAATTCAAATCCGTGCGCTAGCAGAGCACTGAAAGCACTTTACATGGGCATGCTCACAGCTCTCCAGCTGCCTAAACTGCCTTAGTACCATCTGTCATTTAGAGCGCCGGACGGCAGCGGTGATCTTTCTACCGCCCTTACTCGCCAAGATTTGACTCTTCGACACTCTCGATGGGACCATTCCGTTAAGCTCGGAAAGCACTATCAAACGGTATCAGTATCGGCCATTTTTGGATAAATCGATTTTTTGGCCATTTCGCGTCGAGGACAAGGCCGCGGCAGAAGGACGATGACATCATCGAAAATCGATATCTTCGAATTGGGCCATGCTTAATACCATTTGACAGCGTGTTCTGAGCGCGATAGCTCTATAAAGTGTGAACCTTTCCGGAGCTTTTATATTTTGTAGGCACCAAAATGTTCTAGTAATGTGCTGAAACACAGTAATGTAGCTTATGATTGGGCAAAGTTACCGCGCTGCGAAAATGCAGGTTAGTCTTGTGTGGCACGATTGTTTCCGAATTCAGTCGATCCCTGCGGGAAGACGCGGAGAGCTAACGGGATGCAATAAGTGTGCTCGCAGAGCACTGAAGGTGCCTCATTTATCATGCTCACAGCTCCATAGCTTATTAAATTGCCTTAGTTCCAGCTGCCATTTTAGGGTGGCGAGCTTAGCGGTTGAAGTTTCCTGCGCTCTTACTCGCCAGCATTACAGTTTTTCCGAGACTCAATAACAACGTCCAATTCAGCACAAAAAGCTCTATCGAATGGTAACCAACGTGGCCCGGTTCGGAAATATCGATTTTCGATGAGGTCATGGTCCCTCTGCCGCGGCCTTGAGCGGCCTCGTCCTTGATGCGAAACCGTCAAAAAATCGATGTTTCCAAAATCGGTCGAAATTGATACCATTCGATAGCGCTTTTCATGGTAAACAGAACAGTACTATTGCGAGTGTCGAAAACTCAAATCTTGGTGAGTAAGAGCGCAAGAAACCCTAACCGCTACCTTCCGACGCTTTAAACTGGCAGCTGTGGCTAAGACAGTTTATGCAGCTGAGGGGTTCTGAGCACGCCATCATCATGAAGTTCTCTAAGCGTCCTGTTCGCCAACGCATTTTAAGCGCGTTAGCTAGCTGCCTCTTCCCGCAGTGGTCCACCAAAAAAAAGCGTCACACAAGCCTCATTTGCATATTCACATCTCTGTAACATTGCCTCTTCCTAAGCTACACCATTCTACTTTAGCGTACTACTAGAACATTTTACTGCCTATAAGACCCACGAGTTGCAGCCGAAACGACTAGAACATTACAGAGTTATTGCGCTTTGAACACGCCCGCGCGTGCAGTTCAGCACAATAACGGTCGATGTTCTACCTGCACTTACTCTCCCAGAGTACGGTTTTCGCTACTCGTAGCAGCACCGTTCAATTCATCACGCAAAGCTCTATCGAATGGTAACCAATTTTGCCCGGTACGGAAATATCGGTTTTCATGACGTCATCGCCCTCTGTCCTTAGCACCCTCTTCGACGCGAAATGGCCAAAAAATCGATTTTTCCAAAAATGGCCGATACTGATACCGTTTGATAGTGCTTTCCGAACTTAACGGAATGGTCCCGTCGAGAGTGTCGAAGACTCAAATGTGGGCGAGTAAGAACGGAAGAAAGCTCACCGCTGCCATCCGCTGCTCTAAATGTCAGCTGGTACTAAGGCAATTTAATAAGCTAGGGAGTTGTGAGCAAGTCAATGCAAAGTGCTTTCAGTGCTCTGCTAGCGTTAGCTTTCTTCGTCTTCCCGCAAGACGACTGTCGACTGAAATTGGAAAAAATAGTGTCACACAAGGCTAACCGGCATTTTCGCAGCGCTGTAACTTTGTCCAACCATAAGCTACATTACTGTGTTTCAGCACACTACTAGAGCATTTTGCTTACTACAAAACCCACAAGCTGCAGCCGGAAGGGTTCACACTTGATAGAGTTACTGCGCTCCAAGCACGACCGCACGTGCAATTTGGCACATCAATGATCGTTGTTCTCCGCGCCCTTACTCGCTCATGTTACAGTTTTCGCCATTTTGAGTAACAGCGTTCAATTCTCCTTTAAAAATGCTATCGAGTGGTACCCCACTTGACCAAGTTCGAATATATTGATTTTCGGTGACGTCATCGCCCTCCGTTGCGGCCTTGTCCCCGGTGCGAAAATATCGAAAAATCGATATTTGTCGAAAATTTTCCGCCCCGCTTTCCCGCGTCGACTCGATTGATTCTGCAGGGCTTATATGCATTGTTCACAGCGCGCGTCATGCCAGCAGTTCGTTCCAAACAATAGGCCATGATCGTACAAACGCGTGGATAGGCTTATTCCATCAGGCCCATCAGCCTATCGTCATTCAGCGAGCGCTCGCGTAGACTCGATTAATTCTGCCGGGTCTATATGCATTGTTCACAGCGCGCGTCATGCCAGCAGTTCGTTCCAAACAGTAGGCCATGATCGTACAAACGCGTGGATAGGCTTATTCCATCAGGCCCATCAGCCTATCGTCATTCAGCGAGCGCTCGCGTAGACTCGATTAATTCTGCCGGGCCTATATGCATTGTTCACAGCGCGCGCCATGCCGGCAGTCATTTCCAAACAGTAGGCCATGCTCCTACAAACGCGTGGATAGGCTTATTCCATCAGGCCCATCAGCCTATCGTCATTCAGCAAGCGCTCGCGTAGACTCGATTAATTCTGCCGGGCCTATATGCATTGTTCACAGCGCGCGTCATGCCAGCAGTTCGTTCCAAACAGTAGGCCATGATCGTACAAACGCGTGGATAGGCTTATTCCATCAGGCCCATCAGCCTATCGTCATTCAGCGAGCGCTCGCGTAGACTCGATTAATTCTGCCGGGCCTATATGCATTGTTCACAGCGCGCGCCATGCCGGCAGTTATTTCCAAACAGTAAGCCATGCTCGTACAAACGCGTGGATAGGCTCCTCCCATCAGCCTAACGTCCAGAAGTTGTGAGCGCAGCGCATTAACGCGACTTGCGTCACACGCGACGCGTAGCGAGCAAAAAACGGCGCTCTCCGGCGTCCTTTCAGCTTTTCATCTTTCGCACCGCTTGTGTTTGTTGGACGCAGCGGCATTTCCTGTACTGTATAGCTGTTTGCAGTCGTCTGTGTCCTTAAGCGAGTTTATGGTTTTGTAGATTTTGATGTCATCGGCGTACATTTTGCAACCAACATTTAACTTACAAATTTCAGGATAAATGTCAGATGTGTAAATAAGAAAGTATTGGTGAGAGGACCCTCCCTGTGGAACACCGCTGTATGCATGATGTATGGGGAATATGTCCCACCACCTTTACATGAAAAGCTCTTTCAAAAAGAAAGCTTTCGCTAGCTTTTTTTATCGCGCTCCAAACACGCCCGCGTGTGCCATTTGCGAGAGGTCGCGCCACCTCTGTATGCATTGTTCACGGCGCACTCCAGATGCAAGCTGGACAGTCTTAGAGCAATTCCTGAATAGGAAGGCTAGGAATTTACTTTAAAACTCCCATACGCTCACTCTACAAGCTGTCGCTTGCTCTATAGGTTGTCGTGCCCACCCGACTGATTCTGTCGGGCCTATATGCATTGTTCACAGCACGTCGTGCCGGCAGTTAGCTCCGAACAGTAGGCCATGCTCGTCCAAGTGCATGGGCAGGCTCCTTCCATCAGCCTAACGCCAGAAGTTGAGGACGCCGCGCCCTAAACGATTTGCATCCGGCTCGACGCGTGGCGCCATTTTGCGCCACTTCTCATCTTTGGCGCCGCTTGTTCTTGTTGGACGCAGCGGCATGTCCGGTACTGTAAATTTCATAGAAAAATGGTCAAATGAGTGCTACCTGTTGCTGCGGACAAGACTCATTTGCTGGCTACAGGAAAGTGTGCGGTTAATGCAGAGCATCATATTGAAGGAGAACGTGGAGTGGATAAAACTGAAGAAGTTTGAGACCTAGACTATGTTGAAAACGAGAGACTGGATTTTGAACCTCATTGTAGGGTGCTGGTCAGCAAAGCTTTGAATCGCGTTTAGAGCCTTTTTCAAATAATGAAGACAAGGAATTCCAATGACTTTGTTCGCGCTTATAAGATACGTTCTCTCTCGAGTGTGGAATCACTGTGTTCAGTCCCTCCAAGCAAAAAGAAGTATAATTGTTGGAAAGAGTGCAAAGTAGCTTTACTCGTAAATTAGTTATTAGATGTTATGGCACAAATTACCTTTTCATACCAAGCGAAGTGGGCAGAGCTAAATTATTTGGACCACCTACCTTAAAGGCGAGAAGATTCAGAAGTGATCTACTTATGCACAAAATTCTTACAAGAAAAATACACGTTGATTCTGATTTGTTTGCGTTTGCTCCTGCTAGATCGAAAAGTTGGAGATTGAGACTCGCGGACTAGCGAAAAGCCAGATCACTTCAGAATTCTTTTGACATAGGACTATAAGTGTGTTCTTTCCTATGTTGAAAAAAGGAGTACTTGACATTTCTACGATGAGATTCGTGGTTCAAGCGTGCTTCAAATGAGACCCACAGTTACGCTTTCTTTCCCCTTAATTTCTTTTTTGTTTATTTTATTGTCTATTAACTCAATATTTTTTACCACTTCTTGTCGTACAACCACTATCGTATTTTGTAATTGTTCCGAATCTTTCACAGCTTTATTGTCTACACGTGGCCCCACGTCCTTAAATAAATAAATAAAATGATCTCCATTTTTCACTGTAGTCTCGGCAAATTCTCCTCGACGAGTGAAACTACAGATCCAATTGTGGGTCAATGAGGAGAGCTTTTACCCTGTGCGTGTTTAGATGCCAGGGTATGTAAGAGGCGTAAATAATTGAATGAAAGCAAGCGTTCCATTAGTCTCAGGATGGCCATTCTCGATGTGAATATGGGTTACAATGATGAGAGGGCTTCTTGATAAATTCAGGAACAATAGCTGTTGATGTTTCAGCTTACCAGGGAACTGTCTTACCAGGATACTATCTGAACGGTAGATCGGAACGGCGCAAGCGTTGCATATGGGCTAAACCGCCTCTTCCTGGGAAGTAACAAACTGCAGGTATCTCGACCCCAATACCACTCTGCGCAGAGTTAGTGGCGGCGGAAGTCGCATGTTGGCGCCATGTTGATTCACGTGTTCCGCAGCCGACGGGAGCGCGAGGGATGAGGGCTCGTATCGCGACTCGGCGCAGGGCACATGTGGCATAGTAGGGGAGCGCTCGGGCTCGTGAGCGAGGGGTCGAGGGTTTGGATCCCGCAGACTGCGTTTGTTTTGCACTTTTGCAAAATCCATGTTTATCATATAGGTAATCCACCTAGGAGTACTATAGTGTGTTATAGAGCATGTTTACATAAAACATACCCCACATATCGTTAACAAGGGTGGTCCAGACAGGGTCACCGGTTATCATAAAACTTTGTCTAGGGAGGGGGGGGGGGGTATTTGGGATACCAGTTCTTCACGATTCGGCTGGATAATATGGATACAGGAAGTCACAAGATTACATTCTTAAAGTTTCTACCGGTGACGGCAGGTAGAGAGAGAATCGTGAAAAACGGATGTCAGATTCGTGGTCAGCACCCCAAATAACCCCCTAAACGAAGTTTCAGCGGAAATTTCTTTTGACCGAAGTCTTGTCGGTGGAGTTCTTTTGACCGAAGTCTTGTTGGTGGACTTTTAACTAGTGCCACAAAAAATCTATCGTTACATAACTACGGTCACACAAAATAGGCTTCAAACAAGTGACACACAGAAGTGAACATTTTAGCTAGTCTGTAGTTTGAAGCATATGTTATATGTAAACATGCTCTATAACACACTATAGTACCCTTAGGTGGATTACCTATATGATAAACATGGATTGTGCAAAAGTGCAAAACGAACGCAGTCTGCGGGATCCATACCCTCGACCCCACGCTCAGGAGTCCGAGCCCTTCCCTAATACGCCACCTGTGCACTGCGCCAAGTCGCGATACGAGCCCTCATCCCGCGCGCGCCCGTCAGCTGTGGAGCACGTGAATCTGCAACGCGCCAACACGCGACTTCCGTCGCCCCTAACCCTGCGCAGAATTGTATTGGGGTCGAGATACCTGCAGTTTGTTACTTCCAGGAAGAGATGGTTCTGCCCATATACAACACTTGCGCCGCTCCGACCTACCGTTGAGATAGTATCCTGGTTAGACCGAAAAAGAATACCACCACGAGAGTTTCCACCCTTGAAATGATAGGAAGGTAGATTTCATTTTTTCAAAATCCTTAAACCCAAAAAGATAGGGGCCCCGGAAAGTCCAGTACTCAATTGACTGTCAGGACGCACCTAACACGTTTGTGCGTACCCTCAGTGGAGATACGAGAGAAGGTGAAAGATACGGTGCGAGCAGCTCGGTGACGCAGTGGGAAGTGGCAGTGGATCAAAGGCACAGGGTGATGTGCTCGATTCAAGTAATTCTGTCCTCCGTAATTCTGTCCTCAGTCGCAAGGATCCCCAAAAAAGCTGGACCCTTTTTAAATCCAATTGGGCACATTCCAAAATAAAATTGGACATTTTTCAAACCGAATGTGTTTGTAAATAATAAAAGATAAAAATAAATTAAATAAACTAAAAAGTTATAAAAATGTACATGCGATCCCATAGTATATTTTGAGGGTCCATAGCTCCGCGGGTTGAAGGACTTTGCAAAAATGGTACCCATTTTTCTACTATGTGAAGGGTGGAAACTCTCATAGTGGTGTTCATTTTTGTAGCTCTGACACACGCCTGAAGCAGTTTTCTGTTTAGTCCAGTTCGAAGATAGATGATGTCTTGTTTGCGTTTTCGACTAACAATTGCATTGCTATCCAAGAGGGACTCCATATCATTTCTAACTCCTTACAGTTAGTTTTGTGCCCCTTTTCCTGAACGATTCTGCGAAAAAGCAGTCATATTGTCGGAAAAAGGCAAGTCCTTTCGATGGTGACGTCATGTTCTTTGCGAACAAAATCCGATAATCTTGTTGCGGTTAGAAGGGCAAAAAGTTCGAGTTTTGGAATCGTTCCTGTTTTTGTCCCTTGTCCCCTTTTGTCCCAAAGACTTGCGATGCGACCAGGAATTATTTTTAAAAAATTTGAAGCCTCTGAGCTTACAGCCTTGTTGAATATCTTTTGTTGAAACTGGCTGATCCCATTCATATTTTTGTGTTGTAAGAATATCCGTGCAGAAAATATATCAAAACAGGTATTTAAAAAACCTATAGGATCAAATGTTTGGCAATTTTTCATCGCACTTACTCTCTTTATCAGCTACAACACACTTAATACTCCAAAAACCTTGTTTGGCCTACAAAATTTTCGAGAGAAAGATCCGAATTTTACAGAGTTATAGTGGTCTGAACATGCCTGCGCGTGCAATTTGCGAGTGGTCCCTCCACTCGATTTATAGGTTCGATTCTATATGCATTGTTCACGGCGCGTTCCGATGTCTCGCCTGGACAGAATACAGCAATTCCTGAGTAAAGCGGTAGAAATTTTCTGATAAAGCTCTCGAAACGCACTCTACAAGCTGCAGCCCCACTCGATTGATAGATTGATAGATGCGATCCTACATGTATTGTTCACGACGCACTCAAAATTTTGCTGGGACAGGGTACAGCTGTTTCAAAGTAGGACGGTTCGCAATTTCTGATAAAGTTCTCCAAGCGGTTCGACATTGTACGGAAGTCTTTACATTTTCCAGTAAGGGAATGTTGCAAGCCGATGGCCCCTGTGCAGCGGTTGCGCCGTGTACCCGTGGGACACCAACCTGCCCCATGGGGCACCCCGGAGAGGAAATTGTTCCCATGCCCTGAAGTGCCACTTCCGAAGTATGGATTCCTCGGGTCCGTCCCTTAACTCCCGCATGCTATGTATTCTTCCAGCCCTGGGCTGCAGTATATTAGTATACCGAGGGAGACACTACCCGTTGCGTGAATTGCCTGCATGGATCATGATAACACTGCCTTCGCGACGTCCATGCAGAGAGCCAGAGCCTGCCCCTTTGCACGGACCCCGCGGGGACTTCACAGGCATTCCCCAGCAACCCAACAATAACACACAGCAATACCGACAATAAAGAACGACTGTGATACACCAACGGACTCACCACACTCCTTCGATCAGCACGCCAAGTACCAGGACAGATTTATTGCACACCGCTAGGCCGGCATAGTAGAATATAGATGTAGTAGTCAATGATGCAATAGTGAGGCGAGAGTACAGCCGGCAGAGAGTGGAGTGACGAGAGAGGCCAGAGATTCAGATAGGCTGGGCGCTTCACTGTAGTGACTACTCCTTGCCCTCAGCCCTCGTCCTCCATCCGATCTGCAGTCGATGTGGTGAAGTGAGACGACGACGCGGCCAGGCCTCGCAGTTTGGCTCCGGCTCAACTGGGTAAGAATCTGGGAAAAAGGCGACGCCCCCGCTCGCGGTCAGTGCAGGCGTAGACTGAACAGCCTACTCTGAGTGCCGAGCGGATTATGCCCGCTCGGGTGCGCGCGCTCCGCCCGCGGATCGATACCGGCGGAGGCCGCGGCAGGTCGCGCGATGGACGCTTCATCGGAGCGCGCTGCGAGCTCGGACGCCCCGCGGAGGGCCGAGGGGCTGCGAAGGTCGCGAGATGCGACAGGGAAGATAGAAGCGCGATGGACATGCTTTCGCCCACTCGATTGATAAATTCGATTCTGTGTGTACTGTATATGGTGCATCTCTTAGCATTCCTGGCATCACAGAGCACTACCGACGTACATCATGCTTGAGAAACTCCGAAAACATGTGTGTCCTGGGAATTAAGCTGCTCCAATCGTAAAATCATTTTTTGGCTACCCACGGCCAAAATTCGGTGGTCTGGTAAAGCAGTGTATGCATTTGCTTACATCTCGAGGAGAAGAATCGAACGGTGCCAACCAGGGCTGCACGTTTAACGGTCAACGATTTAACGAATTTAACGAATTAACGACAACTTCCGTTAAAATCCGGCTGACTCAACGGAAATTTTTAGAAGTTTAACGGAATTTTTAACGGACCTTTTTTCTCAATAAGTTTGTCACTTTTTCCTCAGTCTTCACTAATATTGCAGACCTCCCAATTAGGACTATTCCTGAAAAACTATTGCAATCAGCAAGAATATTTTAATGTTTTTACACTATTCCCATGCCTTCTATGGCGCATTTAAGTTTTTGGAAATAATACAATTCGAGCTAGAAAGTTCTTCGCCAAGCCCTTAAGCACGTCAACAAATCCAAAAAGATACTGGTCTAACTTCCTCGTATGCTGTGCCTATCCCAATTTGACGCTGCTTATCCCGGAATACGCATTTTAACACACAAAGGGTTCTGTGCAATCCTGGTTACAACTTTGGGTCGTATTCAACAAGGACTTACATAACTTTAACAGAGAACTCACAGCGTAAAACTGAGATAACGCGGCTTATCGCGCACCATATTCCTTGATAAGCCGTACTACCAGGCTGTATTCTCTGTAATACTGCTATAACTCGTTGACGAATCCGGGTCCTTCTTTCAAAAACCTTAAGTTAGAGGAATTGTGAGCATGCGACGTCGTGGCGGACTACTCGTACACGGTCGCTCTTGACCATGGAGCGCAGGTTTTCAATTTCGAGCACTTTCACGGCTCCATATGTCCTACCCTATGAGATGCGATAGAGCTCGAGCTCCTAAGCTCAAAAATTACCTTGGTTTTTCATACGGTTGAATTGAGGTGAGTTATATCAAAAAAGACACAAAAACCTCAAAATCGGGGTTTTTGCGGCGCCTTTTCGAAAAACGAGAACGGTACTGTATAACGCAGACTTATGAATCTCTTCCTTGAGCAAAGATAAGAGCTAAAAGCAGCTTAAACCATAGCCACAGCAATAAGTATTCCACCATATATAATAAACGAATAAAGGACAGCGTTAATCAATCTCTTTTGGGATTGTGCCACGAATTCTATTCTACGTGATGTCTTGGATGCAGTTTGATTACGTAGTTTATGCAGTGGCTTGCAGACAAGCCAATGTTTTATGAGGCCGCAAATAGACAGTCTTGGTGTATTGTAAGCATCGATGGTCTAAAAACGACTTTTGTGGTCATGAGAAAGTGTAATAACAACAAACTAAAATATTGCCAATACGCGGACTCGAACCCCAAAGCCCTCCGGTGCGCTT
This sequence comes from Heligmosomoides polygyrus bakeri, assembly GCA_947359475.1. Lineage (NCBI taxonomy): Eukaryota > Metazoa > Nematoda > Chromadorea > Rhabditida > Heligmosomidae > Heligmosomoides > Heligmosomoides polygyrus. The sequence continues at coordinate 106,649,973 of OX375867.1, read as the reverse complement.
CTAGATTTCCTACCTGGCAGATTCTTGAGGCAGATTTCCTACCGACTGCGCCAACGGTCATAGGGGTTGATGATTGTTGCGCTCACGTTCACACACCTCTTTTTCAGGGTGTTCAGCAAAAACTAACTGTAATTCTGGACTCCGCTCACACGGCCCTATATCCTGTCAAAATAGCATCGCAAAAGCACTCCTTCAGTTGGGAACATTTTCTTGAAAGTGCTGCCGCAAATACAACTACTGTGAAAACCACCACGCTTTCATGTTCTCGATGTCTGTCATTCGGGGAGTGTATCATGACGGTGCAAGAGTAACACTTTCGTTTTCGTCTCTTTGTTGTCCCCTTTTAATGTAAACATTGATTAACTTGTATTTAAAGGTTAAGCTTGAGTAGGCCCAGGTTTAGAAACGCTGCTTTGAGTGAATTTGATGATAGACTTTGTCTATAAACCTGTGAAAAATGTTGGAAAAGTATATGAGTTCTCTCTCTCTCTGCGAACCCGATCTTATGAAAGTATCGAACCAATGTTTATTCTTGCTGCGGTGAGAGTTTTGAAAAGCCAAATGGTTCCGAACTATGGAAGGCATCATGGAAACACAAATGCTCGGAAAACCTTGTTAACAATAGGACATCAGAACACATCGACATCAAAATGGCACGTATTCGGAGGACCAAATCGTTGTTATGCAAATTTCACTATAGACTTAGTGCATAAAGCGTTTTTTTCTCTCATGAGATATGGTAAGACGTTCTATCGATTAGGCATAGCTGACTGATGCATCACCTCAAAATTTAATAACAACCAATGGAACAACCGCTGTAAATTTATTTGGTGTAGTGAGGTCTTTTCACTGGTGGTAATATGTGTATTATCCTTGTTACAACTTGTAAGCGTATAGGGTGTTCCAAAATTACGTTCACAATATTTGCGCCAAAACGGCTACTTTTGGCACGAACCTAGGCCTTCAGACGAGGTGGAAGGGATCCTGCGTGTCATGCACGTATTCCATGGGCATCTCTCTTCAGCTTCAGAGAGCTTTCTTTCAAAGAGTCGACAGAGTGATGATTTTTAGAGGCCTTGTACTCCAGGAAGGACCAAATAGGGAAGTCCCTAGGGTTGAGGTCGGGGCTAAACGAGGCCATTATTCTGGGTTGTTAAGTCAGGAAGCTTGTTGGGTACCAATCCTGTCCGATTATGAGCAGGTGCCGAATCCTGCTGTAAGATGTCCGTAAAGATTGCGCTGCTCCAGGAGATCAAAGTCTTCCTCAAAACATCTTCCAAGAAGATTTTGGAGTCCACTTTCTATCCCTTTTTGACAAAGAACAACGGCGATTTCCCCGCATAGATGTGTCTGCCGCTCAAACCATTGACGTCCGCAGCGTTTATGGATCCTTCCCGCTTCATTGGCTTCGGTAACTGATTTGGCAAGCATACGGTGGTTCTGGCGGTTCAGCGCTGCTCCGACAAAAATATTTTGAAGATGTTGCTCACCGATGCTCCGTTGATGTGCACTGTGCTGATGGGAACCTTCAAAGGATGAGAAGGTGCCATTTTGTTGCTAGTCAGTATTGCAATCGGATGTTTGGCATTTGAGATCTGGGTGAACATACCTAGCATGCGAAACCAAGAGAGTGCACGCTTCTCTCACATTCGGGTTCGACGAGCCGAACCGTCCCTGCCCAATCACGACCTCTTCAACAGTCAAGCAACTGCGGCTGCCATTCCGTTGGAACAGCAAAAGTGTGTTGCTATCCTGTTGAAAGCTCGCAACGCACTGTTGCTATCCAGGCGCAGTCATTAGAGCGTCTTTGTTCACACTCGATGTCTGCGCTCCGACTTGGCCGCGTGCTGTCGTCTCTCGTACCCTCTCCCCATCTCCGTCTTGGGCGCGCGGGCTAGTGTCTCTGCGCTCTCGTGCTCTGCGCATGCGACTGTGCTCGCTGTCGCCCTCTGTGCTAGCGCTGCACTCGCAAAGCTTCTCGAAGCGTTCTTGGCGCAATCAATGTGTAGAGCGTAGACACTAGAGTTTTCTAGCTCCTTTCAGGGTAGTTACCTATACCTATAACGACCCATAGCTAGTACTATTTAACTAGAGCCACTCCTTAAAAACGTAAATCTTGAAAGTTATAAAAACATTCTCAACATAACTAGAGAATGCATCTAGAGAAAAATGTAAGTACGAATCTTTTATTGACACCATCCACTGCTATATTATCCCAGGTAATTTGTACATTATAAAGCATTGTCAGATGATAGAAATTTTAGAAAAATGTACGAAATATAGATCATTAATGGGTTACGGCAGAGATATAATTACACAACATGCAGTTCCGCTGTCGAAAATGTTGTTATTCACATAACTAGATACTGCAGAATTTCACAAGATTAAGTGAACCAGTTGAACAATTTATTTTGCTACGGGTTACAGAAACAAAATAAAACCGTTACTTAGCCATGATAGCACTCGTAATAAAGTTTATACACTTTACACAAAAATTAAAAGAGCACACCTGACCAACACAGACCAGTTCCTCGAAAAGTTACGTAGCCTTGATAGCAGCTGCTAACGGAGTCATTTGAAGTACAGTCGCTTTACACAAACGTTCAAAACGATCAAGCCTTACAGGCATTGTCTGAAATGCTGGACAGGCACATTGGTAATATCAACGCTTTGAACTAGCTAAAGGACACGTCATGGCTTTAAGGAAATACTGTCTTTCTTGCAACATCTTCAAATAGTCAGACAGATACTATTTAAAAATTAGAGGGCTGATCATAGGACAGCGGTTAGCGCCAGTACTTGTTATATGCTCTATGGACAGCATAGAGGAGCTAGTACTAGCGCCCTCACCATTAATGTAATGTAGATACATAGTCGACTGTGACGTCAACACAATCCGAAATGGATGAGTGCTTTCGATTGTTAAATGAGCAGTCTCTGCAAACTAGGCTTACTCGAAAGACACCGAGTAACGGATGGCTTCCATATCTCAACACACAGATAAAGGTATCCAACGGCATTGTTACTGTAAGGTGTAAGGATTAGCTCTGGATATAGCCATGCAAAGTGCTTGCAATACTCTACGCTATCAGCGAAGATCTACTACTAGCCGTCCCCAAGAAGGGCCACGCGGCAGCAAGATACCCATTTGTATGGCGTTTTTCTGGTAATGTGAGTGCTGCGATACAGAGGAGCATTGTACGAGCTCAGTTGCAAAATGATATTGTTCTAGTTGACATCCCAAATAGCAATATCAAACGCCAGCTGGTTAGTAACAGGCTCTATTATAAGCATTGCATAACAGAAAACTGCGTTATATGCTCACATGGCAATCTAGGCGATTGTTCTCAACAGGCAACAACTTATCAGATTGTGTGCTGGGATTGTAGTTCAACATATATAGGGAAAACGGGAAGAACGTTAGCTATTACGTCTTGTAAAACATTCCAAGTGCGACTTTCAATGAGCCTTGGCTTGGTTCTGTTAAGATGAATGATGGTGGTTAGCTTCGGCCAAGATTGTTACATATCTTTATTCCTGACGGCTGACGTTTGGGCGTTGTCGCCTTCTTCAGAGCCTGGAAGAATCGAACCGAATTTAAAAAACTATCCCTTAAACTCCATTTCATACTGCAAATCAAGTTCACAAAGTGAAAGGGATTAGAACGACATCTCAAATGTATAGAATGGACGACCTCAGAACTGGGAGTCGTCCACCGCCAACGACTGCTGTGTGTAAGAGAGTGAATAGCAAACCATTGGAATTACCATATGTTGGTCATTGTTCAACCGAGCACAATCCACACATTTCGGCGAATGGTGCAAGATCTTGAGCTATTGCAACGCACTCGTTCCTTCTGTTAATTCTAGGTGTCCTAGCCGCAATATATAGCGCTTCGAGGGTGCGTCACGCTGGGATATCAGATTCACGCGCTAGGATCTTTACCGCCACATCAAAACTCCTGTTTCCATGATAGTTAACCTTGTGATCACCTAAAGGAGTGAACGTTCAAGATCTACCTAGTCCATTTATGTGCTCCTTTATTCTTACACACAAGTTTTCCAGCTTCCGCAACATACTCTTCCCTGCAGTCAGAACACGTTATAAGGTATACTACACTCGACGTTGTGTAGTCTCCTGCATTCCAAAATGGACAGGTGACGCAGGATGGTGTAGTGTATATACGATCGTACATGCAATTTTGTACTAACTACGCTTTAAAGTTGGTAGGGGAATTTAAACAACCCTTACATCGTCCTGAAGGTCAGCTGTTCGAACGAACCCAATACGAAAAAATTTCTCGAAAAGCTCAGAGAGGCAAGATTCGAGAATGATACGTGATGGAGTCATTCGACGTAACGAAATCTGTTATGGTATAGGCCGGCATTACCCTGGGCATGAAGAAACCTTTGGTGCTCGTCGACCGTTCAGTGAAAATCAACGCTGAAGTCTACCAAGAAAAGATCGTGCGCGATGTTCTTCTTCCCTGGGTTGCTGAAAATTTTGCCAGTGGTCCCCTGGCTAGTGGACGAAGGACTTCTCGCCACCTTTCGCCTGATCTGAATCCGATGGATTTCGCTGTGTGGGGCTACTTGCAGCAGAAGGTCTCCTCCAAGAGTCACCAAGGTTTGAACGCTCTCAAAGCTTCACTTCAGAACGCGTGGGACGATATCGACGTCACCTTCCTGCGGCCCACAGTGATGTCGGTGGAAAAGAGACTGAAGGCTTGTATTGCTGCAAAAGGAGCTTTTTTCGAACATCTTTTCGGGTGAATGATTGCTAGGCATTGCTCTATATAGAAGTTGTATCAAATTGTATAGCTGTTGTTTTTTGTTGAAGTTAGTAGTAATAAACTACCCGCATATAATTAGGAGCCATCCTGTAGAGCGGTGGACAGCTATCGTGAGTTTCTTCCCTCTGCACGTAAGGTTTTTGAAGGTTCCCCCGGTGTCGAAAACTGCTAGGGCGGTTGAGGCGCTTGGTGGAGTAGAGTTCATTTCGCTACCTTTCACCACCTTCAGGCCTCTGGAGACGACGATCTCGTCGAAACGTCAGGCCGCAGAATAAAGTTGCCATAAAAAACCTCGTTCGACACACAAGAAACTATTACACATTGAGTTCTTATGTTTTATTAATTCTTGTAGTTCTGCTTTTTCTAAAGATGGAATGTCTAGGCTATTGTCGCGTTGGGAAAAGTGTATCAATTGCAGTGATGCTTATCTCGATTAATAATATTGCTTCCAAGCTCTATTGTCGAGGCTAGTAGGCAAAGCTACTAGCCAGAGCCGCTTGGCGGTCGATGGGCCGCTGAAGGTCTGGTTTCTGAATAATCCTATATGAACATGCACCACATCTTTCTATTCGTGCACTCTAAAAATACTCGCAATAAACGTTTGAGCTCTGACATGGACCTAAAGGGCAAGCCTTTTTTGAGTAGCTAGCCATTTTCATCGACAACTATTATCCAGCTGATTTGGTTGAACTTTCCAACAAGCTGTAGAATAAAGGTCGCGGCGAAACAGCATGGTATAGCGTTCTCATATTCTCCCTTTCCCCAACTCTAGTCACCCCTCCTAGCACTGACTGACTGAAATTCTTACCTTTTTCATGCTTGGCTTCCCTGTTAGGTCTGACATGCTATCGCAGTTTTGGGCGGGACTTATTTTGACATCTCTCCACTTCTTCTTGCAGGCTTAGATTTATGGAGACTTGGAGCAAACTCTCTTTTTAGACCCCAAATTATCTTCCAGGATAAGCAATAAGCGTTAGAAACGATCAAACTGAAGCTCCTTTCGTTTTCACCTTACTCTGATATTCGCCTCACGCACTCCAGGTATCGATGCTTCGTTTTCTCCTAACGTTCTGCTTGTTTACTTTCGCCGACTCGACATACAGTAGTAGGTTTACCAATTATACATGCTTGAGGTCAGCCGCTAAATTGCTAATAAATTAAAATCGAACATAAAAATAAAAATAAAAATTATTTTTATTCAGACAAACAAAAACAGATTAATTTTTGAACAAGTGCTATCTGGGGAGTGATATGTGCTATGGTATTGCTTACTCTAACTTAAGTGTTCAGAAACCCTTCCCTGTTAATCTTTCCCATTTCACGGCTTTTGATTTGAAAAAATCTGTGATGCTGTGTCCAATGCAAAACTTGATATAACTTTCAATGAACCATAGGCCAGCCCAATATGTGAACACATTGTTTTAAATTTTATAAATTTCTTATTCACTGAGGAAAAATAATGGTTCAGCGCTTACTTTAAAGAGCAGGAAAACAGCCAATTTTTAGTGCCAAAAATGGAGATTGCTCCATGCCCTATTCCGAGACGTCGCGGTTTTTATTCGATTGATAGCAAAATTTCTGTATGTACACGTAAACGATACAATCATAAAGGATAAGGATAAAGGACGGCGTTACTCAATCCCTTCTGGGATGCGCCAGCGCATTCTACTTCTACGGGATGTCGTGGAGGCGACATGAAGGCGTACTTGGCCATACAACGACTTGCGGTGGCCAGCCGATGAACACGTCAGCGCTTTATCCTTCCCAGACAAGTCTGGTACCAATTCACCGACCCCGGAGGGATGGAAGGCTTGGTTGTCCAAGGCGGGAAATCCGAACCAGGAACCTGGCATCGGGTGCACGCGACAGTCGCGCCTCCTCCAACTGCGCTACACGCGCCCATACAATCATAAAAATTGTAAATATGCACACATAAGCATCCGCACTTTGAGCTGCTTTCAAGAAACCAAACCTTTGATAGGAATGTCTGTTGTTGTCTACTATCGAAATTAATAGAAGAAATAAAAAAATGCGCTGAAATGGCCAATTGCGAAGACGTTGTCTCTCATCGTGACAACGCCACACCCCACTCCTCTTTGATGACCCGTAGAAAATTAACAGTGCTCAATTGCGATTCATGCTACATTCAGCCAAAGGCCATGACTTGCCACCAGTCTACCATTCGTTTCGCTCTCTTGGAGGCAATTCGAGTTGTGAAATATTTTATTCCGGTCGAGCTTTTGAAAATGAGTTGCACTAGTTCTTCGCTTTTAAAAACCAAGGCTTCTTCGAATGTGGAAATTTTCTACTTATCAAAAGCTGGCAAAGGGTCATCCAACAAGATGGTACCAATAAATCATTGATTAATGTTTGTTGTTATTATAATTAAATTTACTTTGAAAAATATAAAAAATTAACATCAAATATACACAACCCAATAGATGATGTGCTACTAACTACAATCGCGGTTCAGACCCAGCGAATTCTGCGGGTTGCTATCCATATGACTATCGTGTAGACGGAAGAAGCTTCTACACTCTCAAGTACTCCACGTCTCCAAATGGCAAATTCTACCCTGAACAATCAACTTTAACACTTTCGTGTGCAAATGGCCAATCACCACTCCGAGGGTAAGCCTTCGTTGTTCCTTTTTGAGAAACAACCTTGATCTGTTTATATTTGCAGGTCGGTCACCAGTCGTTGCTTGTTCGGTTGTTGGTCCCCACCGCTTGGTCACTGTCCGCGTAAGTGTTTTAGATGATAGGCTTCGTCTATAAACCTGCGAATAACGATGCTTTATGATTTACGCCATAAACAAAAAGTTCCGAATGCTTTTGGATAAATTGGGCTATCTGACCATGTAAGTGTTGCCTACCAAAATTTCTCTAAAATATGACACTGTAATTAAGAACGGTCTAAGTTAAGCATTCAATAAATCTTGGCATAACGTAGTCAATCTACAGATGAGATTTTTCAGCTGCTGACTAAGATTGCCTTCAGCCTTACTACGACTGACGTTTCGGCGTCGTCGCCTTCCTCAGAGCTTGAAAAAAGTTTGTGGAACTGTCCCCCCAAACACCATTTCTTACTACAGAGTACTTTTCCTAAGATCCAATATCCAAGATACGATTAGCCTTCGAGGTAGATGACCTTAGACAACCAGACACCCGTAGCTGGAAGGAATCGTGGGTGAATGAGCTGTGGTCCTAGATACTATCCGACTAAAGTACTCCGGGGATGAAATCGAGAAGATCAAAACCCACAGAGCTTCACAAAGGGTGCCAGTTCTTGGGTAATAGCGATGCGATTGGATTGCGGATTCTTAGCCGCAATCCAATGTGGCTCTAGCGTCTTGCGAGCCGAATTTCACTTTCGCGAGCCAGGATCGAGACGGACACCGGAATCATCGTGCCCCCTGGCGCAGGACCCTGTGTTCTCCCTAAGGAGTGCTGACGTTGGGTTTCCCAAGGCCGTCCAGATGCTCACTGTTCCTAGCACAAAGAGGTCTGCCCGTTTCCCCTATATAGTGCTCTCCACACTCATTACACGACACGAGATAAACCACCCTAGAAGTAATGCAATTCCCTGTTTCCTATTGAAGCAGACTACGCAGGACGGGGTTGGCCACGTCCGATCGATACGGTTCCGGACCGACTGGGTCTTCAAGGTTGTAGGAGGGACATCTACAACCCTTACAACGTCTTGGAAATCCGCTCCGCGTATGAATCGGCGTATCTCTGCACTCACTTCGACTGATGGTGAGATGAAGCGCACACAGAAGAGTATCTTTCTTCTTTCTTCTCCTCGACGGGCCAACACTGTAGCTTGCGCCCTCCGTCCCTTCTGCCAACCTTGTGCTGGATACCAGTTATTTTCTGCAACGTTGCGTGCCATCTTTAATGAAAGCAATTTTTGCTCACTGTCAGGCGATAAGGGTGTGGAGCTCGTTGGGCTGCCCCAACAAATGGTGTTTGGGGGAACAGTTCCACAAGTGTCTTCGAATTTGACAGGCTCTGAAGAAAGCGACGGCACCGAAACGCCAGTCGTAGAAAAATTGATGACAATCTTGGTCAACAGCTGAACAATCTCATCTATAGATTGACACTGTTATGTCGAGCTGAACATCGGAAAAAAATTGAAGAATCCCGCTTTCTGTTGTTAGCTGCAACCTTCCCTACTTCTCGAAATAGACCCCTAAAATTCTTTTCCAGGTCAGTGTTCGCTTGAAAAACTTATGAAGGATGGAAACTTTCATGGCGGTTTTCTCGTCCCAATTGACCCAGACAACTCGTTTGAGAATTGGCAAAACCATACCGGCCAAGCATCCGTCTCATGCTTGTTATCAGACCACATGTTGTGTAAGTAGTCCGTTTCTGTATGGATTACTATCCATGCAAGTGGAAACTGAATTTTTGCAGCGGCTCACGCGAGGATTACATGCAATGACGGTGGGTGGGATCCAATTGCTATGTGTGATGCTAATCATGGTGTCATATATCTGACATAAACGAGGAAACCAGCGCGTCTTCGAATAAATCTTCTTGCAATCGTGTCAGATACAATACTACTTCGATTGGTCCTATTTCAGTTAATGTGGAATTATCACTGAGAGGGAGCTTAATGTAGCAAGTGCGTGTCGTCTAGGTATGACTCGAATATGACCTGTGTGCTTTCCTTTCTTCATGGTTGCTCAAAAGTGACTTCCGCATTCACTGGAACTCACACCATAGGTATACTGAATGCCAACGTCTGCACTTTTGTTGCCTATCTTTGTGAAGATCTGCCGTAGCTATGTGGCTTGGTTCAGCGCCTCAAAATGCACCAGACCTCTACCGTTCCACTAAGCACAGAACATGACTTTTTTAGTTAACGTCAAACATCGTCGTTATCTTTGAAATCTTACCTGAGCTCTACCTTTTCCGCTTTCGTGCGGTATTTTCGTAGTGGATCCAACTCTTTCTTATCCGACTTCGCGACGGAGTCACAGAAACCGCTGTTCTTGTTTTTGCGAACAAGAATTCCAGCGATAGCGACTCGTGCTGCCTTGTTTTTGTCACTGAGCTGATGTGGCGCCCGTTTTCCACACCTATTTGACTTTGCGATTGCACGCAAACGATAGGAAATGGTAGAATGGTGAGAACCGAATCTCTCAGTGAGTAGTTTGCGTTGGATCCGACACGACAGCTTCCTTCAACTCCTGTCTCTCCACAACTTCGGGACGCGTTGATGTTCTTCGTCCTCAAGGCTCTCATCACCGTCTCGGAAACGTTGAAACATCGCTGGCCCCGTTAGTAATTACCGTTAAAATACCGTTAATAATTAGTGTCGCATATCGCATCGCCAACACGAAGGTCACAAAGAGTTGAAATCGTTCGCAGTGAGTTACTGGAACGCTGACTACATCACTGAAATTGCCTCATCGAGTAGATCTCGAAAATCGAAACAGAGTTGATGTAGCATTTATTCTGACCCAGTTAAGACGCTTGAGTGGAATTTTGGTAGCTTTTCTCAAAATACAGGTTTTCAAACAATGTGGGTTTTTGGAGTCCCCGCAATGTCACCTTTACACCGATCTAAAATTTAGTTGGTGGTTTTCAAGAAAAGTTGTTCGGTAACGTGTATATTTTCCGTGGCGGTCGTCTTGCTTGCTTGAGATAATTACGCCCACAGGATACAGCTCCTTAGTTGCTTGCAAACCTGCACTCCCTCCTAATTTTTTTTTCGGGACATGGATTGTTTATCTCTGATTTTAAATCTGAATTTGTAGTGCAATATCCACCACTTTGATACCAAATAAGACTATCTTCGGTCAACTTCAGCTATCCGTCAGTTAGAATGATGCCGATTTTCTTCGAAATCGCTCCCTCGTATCCTAGTTTTCAGCGCGCCACAACGAAAGCCTAATCTACGTGGTGCATAAAGCAAAAAAGGTGTTCAGCCTATCACAACCTTCTAAACGTTGGATAGTCAGTAGAATTTGCTGCCCAAATCCGCTGCCTGTCACTATTTTGTCTTCCCTAGTGAAACTTTCTCATAATGGACGGACAATAAAAATTTTCTAGTCGCAGCTTCGAGCTCGCCCTGGTGCATAGTCGGCTTACTGCACTTTAAACAATATAAATTCTAAAAATAATGGAGCTATGCTTTGATTGGAACAAACATTCAAAGTGCGTGAAATCGACAGAAATTTAGAAGAGGGGCCATTTTCCTGAATAGCATTGCTGTGAGGTTTCTGCCTAGAAAATGACTTACGTAGCATTTCTCTTCACGGAAGCTATCCATTGATGTAAAATTGTGCAGATAGAAAGTAGCAATTTTTACCGTTTTCACCCAGTAGTCGAGCTTAGGCCACCAATGCGACCTAATCCGCCGGACGAGCGGCCCAGGCATCTCGATGGATGGATACTTTCGGACATCCCAACCTTGGCCTTAGTTATGAAAATATAAATTGTTCCTTGTCTTTTGCTGTTCTTCTGAGCGATCGCCTTTTCTGAGTATGGCTTTCCACATTTATGTTTTGATATCTTTCCATGGGCGCGTTTAGCGCAGTCGGAGGAGGCGCGACTGTCGCGTGCACCCGATACCCGGTTATAATTTTTCGAATACCCGAATTCGAATATTCGATTCGAATGAAAATCAGGCTGCCTGATAGACATGATAGACGACAGCCTGGATGAAAAATGGAAGCATACATAACGGATTCCTTCCTAGTTAAACACGAGGTTTTTATCGACAGGTTCCTCATAAACCCCTTGTACATTGCAAAAATGAGGTGGAGAACTTATAGTGTGATCAAAGGGCTTATGGAAGGGTTTAATTCCGTTGTTTTCTAAAATACGATTTTTTCCAAAGGAGTACTTGTGTGTTGTAAATTGCTGCTCATGAGGAACAAACGAAAGGTTTACAAGACGTTTGAACATAACAGAGCAGAAGGGACAACAATCCATCCAGGGACAACATTTGAGCCATTGCAAGCTTCTAGGTCACCTCTAAACGATCATTTTTGGAGTTGGTGGCTGACAGAACGTTAAGAAATTTTATGAAGCAAATGACTACAAGGTATTATATGTAAATCTGTAGCAAATCTGTCCTGCTCATCTAAAAACGTAAAATACCACACTGTTAATTTTGCGGTCACAAAATGTATTACAGGTAGCTAGGAATAGGCCGGTCTCATTTCTTTTTGGTGATTCATCCAAGTAAGTGCTAGAAACAGATATTTCTTATTTGCGAAGAACTTGCAAACTTAACTATTCTCCAGCCAACATATTGATAATTGAGTAAACCTTAACAAAAATCGGTAAATAACCGCCTCCCTTTTGTGAAGTCTGGCATACGTCCGACATATTCGTGCGACTCCCACTCCCAATGGCCAAATCAGAGCAAAAATCGATAAAATCGATCGAAAAACAACTCTATGCATTGCGCCAGTGTAAAAAAGAAAGAAAACAATAACTTCGGTAATGAGCGGGCTGGTGCCGACTGCACACCTGCAAGGTATCTTAAAGGGGTCCAGACCCCGGAGTTCCGTCACATGGCTAGGTCTGTGCTCACAGAAACAGTGTTTATGTGAGTGTTATAGGAGCATGTGCAATCTCACAGCGGGCACCGGCCCGCTATGTCCTTTAACGTCTTTCTTTATCATAAAGCTTAAGAAAAAATGTGTCTATATTATAGTTTCACGTTACTGTATGTTTACATGTGCATGGACGCACAACAGGAGATGCAGGCTGTCGCGTGCACCCCAAACAAAGTCTATTGGTTTGGGTCCTGCCCAGGCCTAGCAATCCTTGCGGGGTTACTGAACTACTACCAGATTTTTTTAAAGGATAAAGCAGTGACTTCTTCATCTGCTCGCCAGCGCAAGTCATTGTTTAGGCCAAATACGCATTCAAATTGCCTTATTAAGTAAAAATTTAACTTGCGTTGCGCATTAATGCTACTTTCTGTACAGAATTTTTCGCTCTGTCTGACTAAATATTTTTTATTTCAGCGTTTCTTATATTTCTGTTCTTTAAGGGCTTATTGAAGCATGTCAAAGGAGCAATTCCGAACGATATTTTATTTTGACTGCAACTTCGGTTAATCCGCAGCCGAGACAGCACGACAAATTAATCAAGTGTGGGGGTCAATAGTGTTGGAGAAAGCACTGTGCGCCAGTGGTTCAGTAAATTTCGGAGCGGAGATTTTATCCTCGAAGACGATCCCCATAGCGGTCGACCAAGAGCAATCAAAGACGACGATTGAAGGAATTTGTGGAAGCTGAACCATCCCAAACTGTTCGCGAAGGAGCTAGAGATCAGTGGAACTCTGTTGCCAATGTTGCTAAACGCCTTAGGAAGGCGAAAAAACTCGAAAGGTGGGTGCACCACAAAATGAGTGAGCGGCAAAAACTGTCACGTTTCGAGATTCGTTCTTCTCTACTTTCATGCAACAAAACTGATCCGTTTTTGGATCGAGTCATCACTTGTGATGAAAAGTGGATTCTGTATGATAACAGGAAACTTTCTGGAGAGTGGTTGGACGCCAGCGAACCCACAGGTTTTTTGAAAGTCGAAAGTCGAACCTTCACCAAAGAAAGGTTAGCTGGTGTGATCGATCCATCACAACTTTTTTCACCAGGCCATACGATCACACCAGATTCCTACTGTACGGAAATCGACGAGCACAGGTCAACAGAAGAGGCCCGATTCTTTTGCACGATAACGCGCGCCCACACTCTTCGCAAATCACTATTCGAGAATTGAACGAGTTTCTCCAGACTTCTCTCTAACGGACTACCACCTTTTCATACACTTTCAAAACTTTCTCGCTAGCAAAACCTTCACCAAAAAGGCCAAGCCAAAGCAGCCTTCGTGGATTTTGTCGAATCTCGACCACCTATTTTTTTTGTTGATGGAATAAGTCGACAGTGGCCCGTTGGCAAAGATGCGTTGATACGAACCGTGTTTATTTTTTTTTTTTGAGTCCGATTATTCAAATTCGAATGAATATCATCCGAATACCTATTAGAATAGGTCATTCGAGCATGAGTATAGTGACAGAAACTATAGACGAGTGGTTTGTTCAGCGTAGCCAAGATTGGTACAACTCTTTATTGCGGCTTACGTTTCGGCGTCGTCGCCTTCTTCAGAGCCTGGAAAAGTCGAAGTCATCTGAGAAGCTACCCTCCCAAATGCCATTTCATTCTGCAGGAACCCATCCAAAAGGCTAAGAGACTACGAAAACGATGCCGAAAGAAGTCGAAAACATGGCTAACCCTAGATGTGGACAAAAGGCGTCCACCGTCACCCTGACTGGACGAAAGATGGGTGAATGAGCTTAGAGCCCGGGGTACCACCCGCCTTAGGGACCTAATGGGTCATGACCCAGAGGTCAAAACCCGAAGAGGGCGACGTACGGCGCCCTCTGCGGGTTTTGACCTCTGGGTCATGACATATTAGGTCCCTAAGGCGGGTGGTACCCCGGGCTCTAAGCTCATTCACCCATCTTTCTCCAGCCAGGGTGACGGTGGACGCCTTTTGTCCACATCTAAGGTTAACCATGTTTTCGACTTCTTTCGGCATCGTTTTCGTAGTCTCTTAGCCTTTTGGATGGGTTCCTGCAGAATGAAATGGCATTTGGGAGGGTAGCTTCTCAGATGACTTCGACTTTTCCAGGCTCTGAAGAAGGCGACGACGCCGAAACGTAAGCCCAATAAAGAGTTGTATCAATCTTGGCTACGCTGAACAAACCACTCGTCTATAGCAACATCAAGGATGCCAAGGTTCATCGAGAGTCGAACATGGAATCTACTGCGAGTGACAGAAACATTTTACGGCTTGCAAGGAGCGATCCTCGCCTTAGCGCAACCGATATTCGACACAAAATCTGTACGCCAAAGAGTCCAAGCCCGTATGTATAAACTGTACATCGCCGCCTGAGATAGGCAGGTCTCTTCTTCTGACAGTAAAGTACCGCTACTGTCCGTCAAGGATTGCAAAGCACGTCTTGACTGGGCCCATGCCTACAAGTACAGGACTGTTCAACAGTGGCGAAAGCTAATCTGAATGGACGAGTCGAAGTTTTTGCTGTTCGGAACAGACAAAATCGAGACTGTGCGACGCCTGTTGATACAAGATACCAGCAGATATACCAGCTGCCGACTGTGAAGTTGAGATCCGTGATGGTGCACGGCAGATTCTGTAGCGAAGAAATTGGTACTCTCCATTCGATTGATGGCAAATGGACTCCAAAATGTACCTTCTCATTTTGAAAACTGTTGGTTTGCAACATGCTTGGAATACAGACCCTCGGAGGTTTATTTTCCATGGATAATGACTCAAAGCAAAGGTGTTGCTGACCAACTGGTTCCGCGATAACGGCCCTCTGCTGCCGTGTTCATCGCAGTCCCCCGATTTGAGTCTCATCGAACAGCTGTGGCATGAATTTGAGGGTCAGGCCAAGGAACTCGCAGTGCGCGCAAAAACTCATCCAATTGAAGACCGCGTGGGGATTATCCCACAGGAGAGGTTCGACAAGCTTACCGAGCCAATGCCACGGCGATTCAAAGCTGCGCTCTCTGCCAAAGGATTTGCGACAAAGTATTGGCGCTGTAGTTACTATATTTGTTGTTTGCAGATTGTTATTGTTGTAAGACGACGATTTGTACAGAATTAATTTTAATCCACCAAGCCCGCGCATTGACCGGAAACGGTTTACATTCTATAAAATACTCCACAGTCTATCTAAGCAATTGAAATTATGCATACCTATTACAATTGATGACAGGCATTCACTTAAAGAATCAGTTTAAAAGCTTAAGCTCAGAGGGAGTTACGTTCGAAGAATCGAAAACACATACGTTTTTTACCGGCGCCATGTATGTATGTACTTTGCTATCAAATCCTTTATTTAGTCAAATCTTCGTCAAAATTTTTTTGTTTTCTCTTAATAGCTTTTTATGATATTATTTGACTGTTTTTCAAAATTACCTCCGGTTTTTGTTTTCTTTTTTTATCTTTTTTTTATTCCCACTCATCCTCTTCCAATGTCCTTTCTTTTTTCTGTTTTATGCTTTTTGTTCAACTTGCCTCACGTTCCTCTTTATCTCCTACTACTACATATGTTTCTTCTACTACCTTTACTTCTCGAAAATCAAAGTTCTTACCTTCATTTTTGTCTCCTACTGCCACATATGTTTTTCTATTATATTTACTTTTCAAAAATCTATCTACAATATTTCATATATACGGAGATTAAAGATTACATGACATGCGCTTCTCTCCACTGAAAAGCCACAAGAGGAGGACAATGAAATGTTCGTCTGCAAACAGTGACTAAACGAACCTTCATTGATCTCTTTTTAAATTAGACTAATTAAATTAGACTATAGACTACAAAATAAGACAATTAGACTAAATTAGACAAATTGGAGGACTGGAAGATAAAATTTCTTCGATTTCCGTTTAATATTTTCATTGGTTTTATTTCAGATGTCTGTGGTAGGACCAGTATTTTTGCTGTGTTCCGTTCGAGGTTGCTATGGTGGATTTTTATTTGCAAGGCCTAACGTTTCAACGAACGTACTTCATATATACGGAGTTTAAAGATTACATAACATGCGCTCCACTTCACTGAAAAGCCACAGGAGGAGGACAATCAAAGATTCGTCTGCAAACAGTGACTAAACAGACCTTTATTGATCTCTTTGTAAATTAGTCATATATGAAAATCCAATCTCTATTTGGGTGATTGGTTGCCATGTATTCGTCTTCATGTCTTCGTTGACAATCCTCAAGCCTACAAGCCTAACCAAATGCCTCCGTGTCGAGTTAATCACTCATGTTTGCCGCGCTCACACTTTGGAATCTTTAGTGTGCCTCAGAAAACGTGAATCATTGTGGATAAGTGAGAACGATTATGTCGCCTAGATCACCGTTTGTGCAATAAACAACGTGTTTTGGGAGAACACCTGCTCCAAGAACATTTATTAAAAACTTGATGTTGCAAACCATTGTTGAGAGATGGCTATTTGTTCACTGATTGTAGAAGACCGAATTTCTCAACTTGGAAAATGTTGCATTAGCTGCCACTTTTGCTGAAACATAGACGCTTTCACGACCATCTCGGTACAAATCGGAATCTTAGCGTATATAAATAAGCAAACAGATGAATAAATTAACTAAACACAAGGTTTTCTTTGACCAGCACAGCAGTGCTCTTCCAGACTCACATGTGTTGGTGTCAAACAGAAGGCAACACTGGAGCAACGGTCGTTCGTGTTAAGTGTTCGCCGCACTTGGTCAGCGAATGATACACTCCTAACCACCGTCCATAGTAGCATACATAAGGGTACAGAACTGGAAGAGGAAATTTCTTCGATTTCCGTTTAATATTTCCATTGGTTTTATTTCAGATGTCTGTGGTAGGAGTATAAAGTAATAAAGCTGTTACCAGTTTTTTATGTGTTCCGTTCGAGATTGTTATGGCGGATTTTTGTTTGCCAGGCTAATGTTTCAGCGAACGTGGTGCAAGTATTGGACATGCGATTTACCCCACCAATCGCTATCCCCACTCTAGCAGTTCCGCTTCCTTAGATGAATCACCCCTGAAAACCCATTCAAAGAGGGATAACCTCACGTTTGATCCACATAAGGAATGCTTCCGCAGCTCTCTATTAGTATGGCCGAGCGAATCAGGCTTACTATGCAGCACCTGATATAACAAGTGAACGGATAACGAGTTGCACATGTGCCGTTTCCATTCCACAGCTCGCATTTTGGCACAAATGTCAGAAAATCATTCGTAATGGACGGGCGTTCCAGACGGTCGTTCATGCCAGGGTTTCTCGCAAAAATCATGGGCAGATCGTGATCCGTTTGCATAGCGACACCTGGGTCGCTATTACTTGTCAGCTAGCTTCTAGCTAACTGTCCACAATTTGCAAGTGTCTAATTGTTCAATCAATAGGCCGTACTGAGGCTCTTGGCGCCGCTCTCATGCTTTTTCTTTGCTGATCACTTAGCACAGCTCGTCCTCCCGAACCCACGGCTGTTTCTTTGTGGATCACGTAACTTCTCTCGGCCACCCCCACTGTAACATAGACAAAGGAACCGATTCGCCTGTACGGTCGTCTCGCGATATTTCTTGCCTCCTCGGTTCCTTGCATATTTAGGATTTCAATTCTAGCCTGTCAAATTAAGCTTTTCCCGTCAAATATAACCTGTGCTTGTCACATACCTTTTAGCCCGTATATGTCACATAACTTACAATTTGTCATTCACTGCGTCCAACATACTTTACCCATCAAAACTGTATCGTATTACTCGCTCGTTTTAGATGAAAAATCATTAACATAAAGGTTTAATTACCCAAGTTTGAGTCTGAGGAACAACACACCTTAACCGCGCAAGGTCCACAAGGTCGAAATCTGCGCGGTACTCTACAAAAAGGGGAAGGCGATCAGAGCATTCGAGAGTATCCTTAATTACCGACCAGTGCACTTTCAAGGTGACAACAGCCATCCGCGATATTGTTGCATCAACCGGGAATCGAACTCGGGCAGCCAGCGTGACAGTCGAGCATTCTACCACTGAACCACCGATCAGAGGACCTCTAAGGCCACAACAGCCAACCGCGCTTAGATCTCATTCGCGCGGTCGTACTAACAGAGAACTGCGGAAGCACTCCTCAGGTGGATAAAACGTGAGTTTATCCTCTTTAAAGGGGTTTTCAGAAGTGATTCAAAGGAGCGGAACCACTAGAGTGGGGATAGCATTTGGTGGGGCAAATCGCATGTCTAATACTTGCACCACGTTCCGGCCTCAGAAGAAAACGGGAGCGCTGAAACGTTACGCCTAGCAAAAAAAAAGGATCCACAATAATAAACTCGAACAGCACACAGCAAAATTAATGACAGTTATTATTAGGCTGGCAACTAATTTCGTGGACTCTCAAGTGCCTTTAACAAAAGTGTTCATAAACAAATAACAAATAACAGTTTTCAACCAATGTAAGATTTGTTGGAACGCGGGACTGCTTCCCATTTATCAGCTACCTGGTCCATCCCACAGCTGTAGAATTCTTGTGCGTTTGAAGCCAAGAATCCTTGGAGGTGCATTTTGATATGGTCCTCATTAATAAATCGTCTTCCAACCAAGAAGTGCTGCAGCGTGCTATAAAGGTGCTAGTCATTTGGCGCACAGCCTGTGCTGTAGGGTGGGTGAGTTAGACGCTTCCAGCTAAGGTCTTCGATTTTTTGAAGCTCCCGATTCGTGACGTGTGGTCTGGCGTTATCTTGCTGATAGATAATTCCGCTCCTGAAAATCTGTCTGAACCGATCCCAGCGGAGTTCAGCCTGCGCGCGTCCAGGTTGAGAAGAGTAGATTACAGCATTAATGCTGGAACCGTTCTTGACGAGCTCCCAGAAGTTAATACCTTCTTGACACCACCAAACAGAAGGAACGTAGCGAGCCGGACGCCTCAAAAAATAGAAGACCTTGACTGGGAGCGTTAAACTCATCCACCTTACAGCCCGGACCTTGCGCCGAGTGAATACCACATTCTTAGTTCGGTGCAGTACTTCTTGGTTGGAAGACAATTTAATAATGTGGACCGGGTCAAAATGCACTTCCATGGATTCTTGGCTATAAAAGCACAATAACTCTATGGCAGCGGGATAGACCAGCTACCTGATATATGGGAAGCACTTCTGCGTTCCGAGGGATCTTATTTTAATTAAAGATTGTCATTGGTTATTTGTTAATAAATACTTTTGCTGAAGATTCTTGAGAGTCCACGAAATTAGTTGCCAACCTAATATCTACAATGCCAAGGTTTTATGACAAGAGAAGCTGGAGACTTACCGGTAGTTTCGCCAGTTTTACACTTGAAATATGCTTGATATCCGTTCGGTGTGGAGGCAAAATCAATGGGAAAGATTCCAGAGAAACCCAATGCTCTCTCTCTGATCCCGAACTTGCAGTCCACCGCTGAAACATTGCACTCTTAAGAAAGCTGTTGTTGTTTTTGTATGTTAAGGGAGCTCCTGAATTTGATCATTATTTGCTGTTGAAGCACTCTACTTAACGTGGCGATATCCCGTACCCCGAAATATAGAAGCGCGCAGCAAAAGAGATTGGGTAACGCCGGTCTCTATCCTTTATTTATTAGGCACTTACCTGCGCTCGTTATAGCGACAAGATTTAGGACGAAGAAGATAGAAATCGACATCTAAAAAATTAGAGTTCAGTGATCGAGCTTGTTAGATACAGTGAGTTAATATCATATTGAAATTAATAGAGTGCCCGTATGCGGGACCCTCAAATTTTTATATAAAAGGCCTTGTAGCACTATGTAGCTTTAGCTCCACATGATACTTATACAGATACGTAATCAATGGTCATGTTATTCAGTGTCATCTTCTGCATTTTTTAGTTTTATTGTCGGCTGCGAGTACCATGTCTAGTTGCGGTCATTCCACGTGAATACCAGTTTATTATTTTAATCTCAAAATGGAAGTTGAAGACGAAGTCGTCCTGGCTGACTTGTTGTTGCTGCGCCCTGCGTATGATCATTACGCCGAACTCCCTTCAAGTTCACTTCATTTCACAAGGAAACTCTCTCGAGGTACACGGAATGGTACGAATGCCTTAGAAAGAATTTCCGGATCTATCCTAGTCGGGGGGAGGGGTGCATAAGTACAGCAAGTTTGTAAAAAAATTGACTTGAGACTTACCGAGCAGCTTCTAGAAAACGAGATGGACTCTAAACTAGAAAAATTCACGAAGAAAACAAAACGGAAAAATTTATTTGCTTTTGTAGCGGTTGTAAGCAGGCGAAGTTATGTGCCCTCCTCACCATGTTTGATCCTGGTTATAACATGTTAAGCGGTGGACAGCATGCGGCGTGCTTCCTTGCGTCACTCTTTGCCCGCCGAGACTTTTGTTAAACCGCAACGATTTAGTTTTTTTTGTTTCTTTTAGGGCCTATCGTGTTCTCATAAAGCCGCTTGGTAACCCTTAAATCAATTTGCTGTATAATTTTTAATTCTGTGGACCCCCCCCACCCTCCCCCGATTAGGATAGATCCCAATTTTCATACCCGAAATAGTTGATTTGTCTAATACTTGAGGAAAAAGGGTAAGGGGCACGCAAATTTCAAAGTCAAAGGGTTTGCAAAAAGCAAAATATGATTTGTTACTATGCGGAGGACGAAGACTCTTCGTACAGTATTCGTTCTAGCTCTTTCGCGTCCCGGCCCAGCACTGCTTCAGCCTCCTCTAAGTCGCCTTCGAATTACCTCAAAGTTAAGGCATTTTTTGGTATTCGCTGTTTTCCACAATGAACATAGGAGCTTCGCGCATCTCAGCTATCGTTGCTACTTTCTGCAGAATGGCATCGCTTTGGGTGTGGTTCATGCGCGTACTCCAGCAGCTGGCCCGCTCACCAGGGAACTTTCTGAGGCGTATGTCTGAGTGGCGAAAATGAATGAAACCACTACGTTCTCCGTCCTTCATGTAGTAGAAAGGTAGGCTTAACTTTTGCAAAGCCCGTGAACCCAATGAGCTAGAAACGCCAGAAACTTTAGTATGGGATTGCACTGTCACCCTGCGCCTGACACGTTCGTGCGTGCCCTATGTGAAGATAAGGGAAATGGTAAAAGATGTTGGTTCAAGCAGCTCGGTAGCTTAGTGGGAAGTGGC
Source organism: Heligmosomoides polygyrus bakeri (assembly GCA_947359475.1). Lineage (NCBI taxonomy): Eukaryota > Metazoa > Nematoda > Chromadorea > Rhabditida > Heligmosomidae > Heligmosomoides > Heligmosomoides polygyrus. The sequence goes on along the minus strand of OX375867.1, from coordinate 106,628,497 downwards.
GGTGAATCAAAGATACAGGATCAGGTGTTGGATCCACGTTCATTGCCGATTTTTTGCGGCTTTAAATGATCGTGCCGTGCTTGGTATCTATAACCTCCTCAGGTTTTCCTATGCATATATTCCACTATAGACTGCCAAGTACTTGTACCATAGGAACCTTTCATCAGTTGCCCCTCTAGATGCGATATTTTGTAATTTTTGCTCATTTTTGATAGTACCCTTGACTACGCGGGAACGACTCTTCCCATGCAAACATAAATACAGCAATTACAAGATCATATGATGGCACCAGTTCACAATTCGAGAGTGGGTGTCCAGTGAATGTCACCTAGCAAGTAGCTCACATGCTCAAAAAAGGGAAGCCGATCGTTGGTTGTATAAGTGCACCTGTACCATACTGTACCATATCAGGTTAGCCACCATTGGTCACCGTCATCCTCTTGCCTATCGCTAGACGATGGCACATTGGTATTGAACGACGTGTGGTTAGCCGACCACTTAAAAATTGTAAAATGAATACAATTTTTTACTGAAGATAGAGATGCAGATATATTTTCCAAAGTTGACCACGATCATTCGCCATGACATAAATGTAGGCTTTCCTGCCTAATCGATTATCGTGGGTACAACTGAAGCAGCACTATTGCACTTTCACTACTCCTAGTACATGGCCAATATCGAGAATAGGTTGAAAAAATTTCCTTCAAGCTTTGCCTAAGGGGTTGCCTGGCCCGCCGAACACGAACGTGATATCAATTTTTGAAGTTTGGACCGATTACGGTAGTTTATCACGTGTGCACGCTCATGGTAAATTTAAGGGTCCCAGCTCCTTGTGTACAAGAGGACTTTGCAAAAATAGAACTTACATTTCTACTATATGAAGGGTGGGGACTCTGATAGTCGTATTCATTTTCGCCGCTCAGACCTACGCCTGAGATCCCTCTCTGGATAGGTAGGATGCAAATTCAGGAAAATCTACGAGAGACAATAAGTTGTGCTCTCGCTTAAGAGGATGTTTAGAGTTCCTTCGCCGCTTACGCGACGTAACTAACATCGGCTTATGTTATACTTCGGCGACGCGTCGCCGACGCTGTGTTGCGCGGGCTGCTATGCACTGCCTAGCGACCCGTGTAACACTGCCGCCGACGTCGCCGACAACACCGTCGCCGAAGTATAACATAGGCCTAACGATAAGCTTCCATATCGAATTATCACTTCGATATGGAAGCTTATGGAACATCGCATAGCGCTGCGTGAAGCAACGAACATCCCTCAAGGCTCGTGGAGGCTTCCGAATGTCGAACCGGAATCGAAGAGTGTGGAACAGTGATTAGCAAGCTATCGAGAAAGAACTGTAGTAGACGACATCTCTGCTTGGTTCGTTCCCTTTTATTCTGTTAGTGATGAGCAAATTTGTATAGGATATGGTTTAATTTAGTTCGAAATGCTTTTGAGTTTGCGTGTACTATCAGGACGAAATGCAATCTCACATTTGCCCTGCAAATGCAAATTGGATTTCACAAACCTAATAGAACCAGCGACAGCTCTTCTGCAAGCAGTGCAGATGTTGTATTTGTATATGTAGTATCCGAAACACAGGCACATGCTCGTTTTGTTCTCCAGAGAAGAACGCGGGATCTACGAAAAACGTGTACACGGTTTGAGAGAGCCTATCGTTGTCTACCCGTTGGTAACAAAATCTCCCCTGTTGTTTTGAACAGCAAACGAAAAGAAAATCTTAAGATTGTAAAGAGTTCAGATTGCGCTGTGCATTTGGGCGGCGTTCTGCAACTTTGTATGTTTGCTAGAGGGAGTAACATTCACATAAGCTTTGATTGTACCTACAAGGGGTCCGAAAAATGTTTTCACCGTTTGAATGATCGTAGGATAATTATCGATCTAGCGGCAATATAGTTTAGAACTTTT